>CAUYQV010159170.1:0-35708 GCA_963574575.1 Galagoides demidoff | reverse complement strand
CTGGGACCACAGGCGCCCGCCACAACACCCGGCCATTTTTTGGTTGCAGCCATCATTGTTGTTTGGCGGGCCCGGGCTGGGGATTCGAACCCGCCACCTTAGGTGTACGTGGCTGGCGCCTTAGCCGATTGAGCCACAGGCGTCAAGCCTGGTGAAATAATTTTTAATTTAAATTATTTTACCAGTTTCTTTTGACTTTTCAAATATGGTCATTATAAAATTTTAAATAACGTATGTGGTTTAAATTGTATTTCTATTGAACAGTGATGATCTTGACTACTACTTTTCATAAAGAGATATGGTGTTTTTAATTTTGCACCCTATCACAGAGTCTACTATCGTATACTGAAGATATCTGTATACATGTCTGCCTCATCATTATTAAGCACTCAAAAGGCAGGAACCATGCCTTCTTCATGTTCTGTCCCTGGTACCTAATTCAGTGCTTGGTAGTCAGGAAGTATACTGATAGAAGTAAAAGTAGTAAAGCGACTTTGGAAGGCAATTTTGATACCTATTACAATCTAAATTAAGAGTGTTCTTTGGCCAAGGAAATCTACTCTTAGGAGTCTAAAAAATATAATAACTACATTTGAGCATAAAGGGGCATGTACAAGGAAATGTACTACAGCAGTAAATTGCTAGTTTACTGACTTTGTTACATGGTAAAAAAAGAAGAAAAAAACCCAGAATGACCAATATATCTATGAGAGAGTGGTACGCCCATGTCATAAAATCCTATGTAAGAACTGAGAAGACTGATACTGAGAAATTGTCAAATTGAAAGAAATTGTGGAGACATGGCAACTAAGAGCAATATGGGATCCTGGAACAGAAAAGACAGTGAAAAAAAACGTAGAAATCTGAATTAAAGTCTAAATTTAGTTAGTAGCATCATATCAATGTTAATTTCTTAGTTTTAGTGATTGTAGTATAGTTATGCAAGATGTTAACATTGGGAGAAGCTCAGTGACAAATACAGGAATTCTGTGCTACATTTACATTTTTGTAAGTCTAAAATTATTTCAAAATAAAAAGCCAAAGAGAGACAGAGAGAGAGAGAAAGGAGTGATCTAGTGATATGCTGGAACTGCCTTACACTGGTTTGCACGAGCCAACTGTGTGCATCTCTTCCCAATTCCACCTCCAGTGACTTCGTGTTGGCAGTCGAAATGAGCCTTGGTGGGTGTATTTACACTCCAGCAATCAGCAAATGCTGCAAATCAGGGATTTTTGGCGCAGAGAGTTGGTTGTTAAACATTTGTCAGCACATCACTGGATGACCTATACGTACTGACATGAAAAGAGCACTAAGATGCGTATGAAAGAGGCTAGAACAATGCGTATGCTATGATCCTGTTGAAGTAGAAAATGTATATATGAATGTAAAATGCACAGAAAGAGAACTGAAAGGATGCATACCAAACTGTTGACCTTTACCGTGGGTCGCTGGGGAACTACAAGGCTAGCTTGACACTTTCATAGTATTGTTAGAATCTTTTACAATGATCGTTTATTCACGTATTATTACATAATTTAAAAAATACTAGGTACATAACAGACCTTTGTTAAGCTGAAGGGATACTTGCATGGTTGTAGTCCATCTCTTTTAGTGTTGGTTTCTGTCTAAAACAGAGCTTTTAAAAACATTTTACAGAAGAAGAACCGTCCAGCAATTAAGAATAATCTCAAAAGGCCTAAAACATAAAATAGAATTCATTTGATTGAAACTGATTGGGGGGGTCCCAAAACTCTAAGAATATGGTTTGAAATTGAAGGACCTAAATAACTTTTCTCAAAATATATGAATAAGGAAAATTGAGGTGTTGGGAGGAATTCCTTTTAGGTATTTAAATTTATTGGAATATCATTCTAGTGCTAGTGTCAGAAGATAGGACTACTTCTTATGTCATTTTGTATCTTTTGGTGTTTTGTGCCCCCTCTCTTACAGATGATATTTGAATGAATTTGATAACAAAATAAATGGGCTTTGCTTATAAATATGCAAGTGGACCTTGAAATTGCCATCCTTTTATGGCAAATACAACTTTGCTTTCAAGGAATTCATTTCGTACTTTCAAATGCAGGCATATTCAGCTGAGGATGTGTTATTTATTGATTGCAAGAATGCTGGGTATTATTTTCTAATTATAATAAATCTATGTAGAAAGATTACAGTCTGTTTCAGAAATCTGAGCATTATGGATGATACCATATTTCAAATCATGCCAACGCAAAGGCATATGATGTTTTTCTAGATAATTTATTTTCCTTTTTTGTCAGTATCTTTCCCCCGTCAGTTCCCTTACATATCTTGCTTCAAGTTCCTTCAGGCTATGGAATGCTCTGGCTTTTGTACTTTACTTCCAAAGCTTGTCAAAGCTACAGATCTACTTGTGAGTTGTATAGTTCCCTTCCTGAAAAATATACCAAGTACATTACTCAGATGGTGACCCCTGATGCCTTCAGGCTTTCAACTTAACTCCTATGGGAAGCAATCTCACTGGACCGATACTTCAGTGGCCGTCAGGTGAGACTTGATGCTTCTGCCATAAGGAATATCACTGCAAAATAAATGCTACTTGAATTAAAGGCAGTGATGGCTAACGTCACAGAAACCAGGTTATCTTTCCATCTTAAAATAAATCCCATTTTTATTACATTAAACATCAAACTGGTATCTGAGTGAACTATAGCCCTTTGATAAATTACCTTCGGATCTGAGTTTTAGCCTAGTAATAACCAGATTACATGCAGGATTGAAAACTTAGTTTCCAGAGAAACATTTTTCAAGAATAAAGGAAGTAATACATGTTTATTTATGATACTTTACTATTGCCTCAGCAGTTCCATTCAAGTATTCGCTTTCTTTTCCTGGGGTTAGATGTATACATTTTCTACTAAAAATAGTATCTGTGCTTTCACTACATCATGAGAATAAATAAAACATGCTTATACCTTCCTTGGCAAAGCAATTTAAATGTAGTCAATATGGCTTTGAGATCCTTTTCAAACATTTTTGAACGCCTAAAAAGCTGTTGTGTTCGGTATGGCTAAAATTTCCTTAGGAAAAAAAAAAGTTCACTAATTAAAAAAAAAAAGTGAGCAAAAAGAAGTTTACCTCAAACAGTTTTTGCATAATACACTTTTCAAGCCTGTCATGAAGAAACAGTAAAATTAAATGCCAATTAAGAAAAGATTGAGCTGGTACAACAGAGGCAATAAGGACACCTTCTCGGATGCTCTGAATGTTTGAATACCTAGTTTTTCCTCTCCTAAATGAAATGAATTATTCTCTAGCGCAGCATGCTTTCTTTTTGCCTTATTATGATCTCAATTTCATCCAATACTCAGGCTAGAAGAGATTCTATCAAAGTCATAAATCATTTTAATATCTCCGTTCTATATTATATTATCTTAAAACTTTCATTTGCTATGTATTTTATATTTTCTATTCCAAGGCTACAGCAATATTTATAAATAACATGTCTATTTGGGTACCTTATCACAGCCTTAATATATGATCTCCATTTGCAGTTGCATAACGGGCCCATCTGTGTATTCCTTATCAGACAGACACAATTATTTAGTGGTTTCATCTCAAGTCACAGCACCAATAAGTGCTCTCCATAACTCAAATCTTATTTATTTTTGTATTATTATTTGCTTTGTGGAGTCAGGAAGAATCAGCAGCACCATGATGGGAAAAAATTTATAGAAAAAACAGCTTAATGAACAATGTAGCTAAAATATCAATGTAGCTAGGAATCAGTACTTTTGATTCTTCTTTAAAAATTTCTTTTCCTTTCCCATTTTATTTGCTTTTCTGCTCAAATAATTCTCCCTTTCATTGTGGTCCATGTTACGGCCTGTCATTTCTTCACGATCAATAACGGAAGTCTCTTAGAGTCTTAAATAGGTTCTAACTTTTTTTTTTTTTGGTTTGAGTACTTATTGGTAATAGTATCTGTGTTCTTATAAAAAGACCCAAATGAAACTGGTGATTATGCAGAATAAGAAATAGACCTATACAACTCTCCTCTTACCCATTTTTCTTCACAGATTTAAATTTTCAAAATGGAAATATATTCTTTGATTTACATCTACAACCCCGGATGCTTTGAAACTTACGTTTCTGATTTGGAATCATGCAGCCATAGCTATAGATACATGGTATCTGTCTTTACTCAGAACTTCAAGCCGTCTCCATGTAAGCAATAATATCTGTTGTCTGATTACTACTCATTGAATACAACACTGTCCTGTCCTAGGTGCTGAGGATAGAAAAGTAACTGGTTACAAAAAAACTTTGTCCTCTTGAAGCTTAACCCTTTATTTAAAGGGAGGCAGCTGTCAGATGGTATGGTAAAGAGCAGAGACTCTGGAGGCAACCTTGCTTGGTTCAAATCCCAATTTTGCTACCAATTAGTTGTGTGACCTTGGACAAGTTAATCTTGTGTCTCAGGATCCTCATCATAAAATGTGCATAATAATAGCACCTTCTCCATAAGGTTGCTGGAGGTCCTAAACAAGTCAGTGTATGTAAGGCAACTAAAAAAATGCCAAGCACATTCTAAATGCTCAATAAATACTAGCCATTGTTAATTACATCTGGTTAATTACCCCCTTAAGCTAACCTTTACAAAACCATATTGGAAGAGGAGAAAGGTAGGAGGTCATTTGCTCATTGAATCCTCTCCTACCCTAAGAGAGGATTATGTAGCTTGTCTTCAGAAAGTAATATGGAGAGACTCAAGTTCTCTGAGAGAAATTCAGCTTTCACCTTCACACAGCTATATCGTCAAGTTTAAAAACTCACCTAATTCCAAACCCTTGACTTAATTAAGAACAGACATTCATTTCTCTTCCTATACCCCATCCCCATCCCCCATGGCTGCTCATTTCTTTTCCTCCATCATCATGGCCAACAGGATCTGGAAGTTTTAGGTTTTAGGTTTTCTTGGTGAAAGGTTTTCAGAAATTAGAACACAAGATTTTTAAGATGTCATCATTTCTTAGCAGAGTACACTTTTGACAAAGGTTAGCATAAAGCAGTTAGAGCCTCATTTTATGAAACATAACTGAGAATTCTCACATAGCTATATAGTGTGAAATGAGTCCCAAGAAAATTTTCAGCTGTGTTGTCCGGCACAAATATGCAATCTTAGGTGATGGATTCAACTCTAGTAAATTGATCTGTATGGGTATGGGAATTTGTCCGCAACGTAATAAAATCATGGTATGTTAGAGATCAGAAAGACCACAGGCTAGTTGAATATAGTTTGGAAAGGAGGGCAAAGAGTAAACAAAGTGAAGAAACCCCCAAAACACTGGGTGATCAAGTTTACCATCATCAATGACAGCATGTAAATGATGGCACACACACTTGATATGATGTGTTGATAATGGCACCTCTGTGGTCTTCCTTCCCCAAATCCAGTCTAGATATGGGAAAAACATTAGCAAAACCCAAACTGAGGGAAAATCTGTGAAAAACTGACCATTGCTACTCAAAACTGTCAAAGTCATCCAGGACAAGAAACTGTTAAGAGACCAGAGGAGGCTAGGGAGACATGACACTTAATGCACTATTCTACTCTGAGCTGGATCCTGGAACAGAAATAAAAACATTGGGAAAAAATTGGCAATATCCAAATCAAGGGTCCAGTTCAATTAACTGTAATTATCAATGTTGGTTTCTTAGTTATAACAAACGTACTATGGTGAGATAAAAAGTTATCAGTAGGTGAACCTAAATATGGAGTATATAGGAATTCTTTGTATTATCTTTGCATCTTTTCTGTAAATCTAAAAGTGTTCCAAAATTAAGCACTTCTTTTAGAAAGAAAATACCACAAACGATTTGTCTCAACCCTCTCATTTTACAGAAGATCCCCGTTGCTGTTGAGTTCACCTTTTATTCCATGGTGGTCTGAGAAGATACAAGGAATAAATCTACACTTTTAAATTTGCTGAGGTTAGACTTGTGTCCTGGAACATGATCTATTTTGGAGCATGACCCATGGGCTGATGAGAAGAATGTAAATTCATTTTTATTAGGGTGAAATGTTCTGTAGAGGTCTGTAAAGTCCATTTGTTCTAGGTCAGGTTTAAGTCTACTATTTTTTTGTTTAGTTTCTTCTTGGAGGATCTATCCAAAACTGTCAGAAGACCATCATCTTCTGCCTTGAAACACCTCCTCATTCAAGAACTCCACTCATCTCAGCCTTCCAGAGGGCTAGGATTATAGGTGTGAGCCACCAAGTTTGGTCATTTTCTCTTTCTTTGTTGCCCTCCTACCCTCCCTCCATTTGCCTCTTCCTCACTTTATCCTTCCTTCCTCCAAATCTCTCTCATCCACTTGCTCTCTCCCTTTTTTTCTTTCCTTCATCCATTTCTTTCCTCTCTCTTTCTTCTAAAACTTCAGATAAACATATCTGCTAGCAAACAAACTGTACAAATGATCTCTGAATGTGTTCTCTTGAACTCTATAATTGAAATGGGTGCATTGTGGAGTGTGTGAATTATATCTGAATGGAGTAGTTATTACTTAATCTATGTGCTATTATGTATGATTCAAATAGACAAAAACCTTTACTAAAACATAAGCATGGATATGAGGACCATAGCTCACACATTTAATCTTAGCACATTCAGAGGCCAATGCAGAACAATCACTGGAAGCTAGAGTTTTCAGATCAGACTGAGCAACATAGTGAGACCCCACTTGTCCAAGAAATAAGAGAAAAACTTCCTTAGCAGTGGTGGCATGGGCCTGTACTCTTAGCTGCTGAGAAGTATAAACTCAGGAGGATCACTTGAGGTAAGTAGCTTGCATTACCTTGAGCTTTGATGGTACCACTGTATTTTTCTGGGGGAAAGGAGGAAAGGCAGTCTCAAATCTATAAGAGATATACTGTATTAGTGCAGGAAAAATCCAGTGGCATACAAAATATTTTATACGTGTATCCTAAATGGGATTTATGACCAGTCTAACTCAATGAGACAGACTCGCACTCTGTTGCCCAGGCTAGATTCTCAAGGTCTCATCCCAGCACACAGCAACATCCAACTCTTGGGTTGAAGGGATCCTCCAACCTCACCTCCGAAGTAGCTGGAACTACAGGCAAGTGCCACAAACCTTGGCTACCTTTTCTATTTTACTAGAAATCAGGTGGGAGATGGGGGCTGAGGGTGTCTTCCTCTTGCTTAACCTTGTCTCCAACACCTGAGTTCAGGGTTTCAGCCCACTTTGGCCTCCCTGAGCATCCAAATATTGTAGTCATGTGTGTCAGAAGTGTCCTCTACTTAAGAAATGCCCTGATGGTGGCTTTGAGGAGTGTCCAGTCTTCAGACCCCTGTGACACACAGGGATTATATCAGGACTGTTCTGCATATCCATGGTGGCAGATATCACCACAGTTATGCACAGATCTCTTTTTTGCTCATGAGGTTTCATTAGTGTGACCCAACATAACTCTTCTACTTCCTATGTGGCCAAGAAGTCAAAAGTTTGGACACACCTGGCATAGAAGTCAGGAATGTTGGACCTTTCCAGATAGGCTGACATTTCCCATGATCATCATAAATAACTGCAGCTATGGAGTACACTACTGGATGAATTGCCTAACCAGATTTTGAGAGAGGACCTTCAATGAGACACCTACATTCCCAAACAAGCCTATTCTAGAGTAGTAAGTAAAACACCATGAAAGTAGAACTGAATTGTGTGATGTACCTGTCAGGTCTGTGAAATCACAGTCTGATCTTTGGGGTCAGGTTCTTGGTCTACAACATCCTAGGGCTGGAGGATGTGTAAACCACACTCTTCCCATTTGCTTACAAATTCATGACTTGAAAAGTAAAGGAAGAGTTGTTGAATCCCTTGGCCACAGATACAAAGAAACTTTAGGAAGCAGGAGTTGAGTGTGGAGAAAAGAACCCCACTCTTTTGTAACAGTTTGACCCCAACAACAACAATAAACCCAGACAGCCACTAAACATGCTTAGCAGGAATAAGGTTAAGCTTGAAGATGGTAACCCTGGGTAACACCCATTGTGATGTCATCCACGGTGACCATGTAATGCCTTCATCTTGTAATTTCCTGGGATCCAGGTCAAAGATACTAAGTGGCCTTTCTGCTCACTACAGCTGGTATCCCTCAAGTATTTGGACCAGGAAACTTCTTAGCCCTCCATTCACAGAGAAAGAAGTTTTCTCCCATTTGTGCCTTATTGATTCTATTGACAGTTGATTTCCTAGCACTAGGCTGACACAACAGTTGACATTTTGTAATGCAGTGTGACTCAAGCTGTAGCACAGCTGATAAAACTGGATGGAATCACATAACTGGGATGCTATTTCAAGCACCTCTTTTGACCCCTACTTCAAAAACATCCATTTGAGAGAAGCTTACAAATTTACTATGCCTGGCTATAGTGTCAATTTGTCAAAGCTTCATAGGTCTTAAGAAATTCTACTTTCCTTGCACCACCAAGGAAATTCTGTTTTTTTTAGATGATGACAATGTTTGTTGGTTGGTTTGTTGGTTTGCCTGTGCATGTGTGTGTGTATAGGTGTTTTTGAGATATGGTTTCTTTATGCTGCCCAGGCTAGTCTTTCTTAGCTTCAGACTAGATCATAGCAACCTCAAACTCCAGGATTCAGGCAAACCTCCTGCCTGAGACTTTGATGTGTCTACAACTGCAGGTGCCTATCTTGATACCTAGATAATTTTTCACTTTTTAGTAGAGACAGGGTCTGACTCTTCTCAGCACTCCCTCGTTCAAGAACTCCACTCATCGCAGCCTGCCAGATGGCAAGGATTATAGGTTTGAGCTGCGAGTTTGGTCATTTTGTCTTTCTTTGTTTCCCTCCCTCCCTCTTTTCATCCCTCCCTCACTTTATCCTTCCTTCCTCCAATTCTCTCTCATTTGCTGGCTCTCTCTGTTCGATTCTTTCTTTCATCCCTTTCTTTCCTCTCTTTCTCACTTTCTATCTCTCCATATTCTACATATTCATGGAATCTTTTCTAGTAAGAAAAGAAGAAGTGGGAGGAGCCTCTGACTCATTGAGTAGGCACCTGGCCCCATATACTAAGGGTCGTGGGTTCAAACCTGGCCCTGGCCAAACTGCAATAAAAAAAAAAAGCTGGGCATTGTGGTGGGCTCCTGTGGTCCCAGGTACTCAGGAGGCTGAGGCAAGAGAATCACCTAAGTCCAAGGGGTAGAGGTTGCTGTGAGCTGTGATGCCACAGCACTCTACCCAGGTTGAGAAGGTGAAACTGTCTCAAAAAAAAAAAAAAACAAGGAAAAGAAATAAAAGAGAGAAAGTAACAAGGTATGGAAACGATCCCTGAATGTATAGTCTCGAATTCTATATTGGAAATGGGTGAATTGTGGAGTGTGTTTATTATATCTGATAGAGTTCTTATTTTTTGATCTACCAGATATTTTCTATTATCAAAAATAGAGAAAAACCTTCATCAAAGCATAAGCATGGAAGAGCACCATAGCTCTTACCTATACTCCTAGCACTTTAAGAGGCTGAGGCAGAAAGATCACTGGTAGCTGGGACTTGCAGACAACACTGAACAACATATTGAGACCCCCTTTGTCATCAACCAAAAAATGTAAACCATAGCCAGCAGTGGTGATATGTGCCAGTACTCCTAGCTGCTGAGAAGCATCAAGTCAGGAGGTTCAGTCGAGGTAAGTAGCTTGCATTGCCTTGAGTTATGATTGCAGCACTGCATTTTTCTGGGGCAAAAGGAGGAAACACTGTCTCAAATCTATAAGAGAAAACTGTATATGTCCCAAGAAAGTCTGCTAGCATAGAAAATATTTTATAAATATATAGCAAATGGGAATTATTACCAGGCATGTGAATCTAGTTCAATATGGGAAATTCAAGTAATAGAAGATACTACATTCATAGAAGAAATAAGAAAAAACACATGATTGGCACTGCCCATAGCTTAGTGGTTACGTTGCAGCCACATACACCAGGCTGGCAGGTTCAAACCCAGCCAGGGCCAGCTAAATAACAATGACAACTGTAACAAAAAAATAGCCAGGCACTGTGTCGGGTGCCTGCAGTCCCAGCTACTTGGGAGGCCAAGGCAAGAGAATCGCATAATTCCAAGAGTTTGAGGTTGCTGTGAGCTGTGAAACCATGGCACTCTACCCAGGGTCATAGCCTGAGACTCTGTTTCAAAAAAAAAATGCATGATCATCTCACAGACACAGAAAAGGCAACAACACATCTTAAAGACAAGAGCTTTTAAAAGTCTTAGATGAGAAGGGAACTTCTTCAGTAATACAAATTGTATCTACGGATGATTGGATAGATATAATGGGCTATAATCATATGATGAAATATTTTTTAACAATCAAAGGGAATGAACTGCATATTTATGTTACAATAGGAATGAACCTTTAAAACACCATGATAAGGGAAAAAGGCCAGTTACAAAAGACCACATACAGTATGAGTGTCCTTAGAAGAAAACATCAAGACAAGGCCAATTGTCTGCTACGAGCAGTGGGCTGCTGGGGGAGGTTGGTGGGGAGGATGAAAGTGACTACTAGTAGGTAGACTTTCTTTGGGTGGGGGGAGAAGAAAAAGTTCTATAATTAGTTGGTGATGATAGCTGTACAATTCTGTGAATATACTAAAAAACACAGGATTGTACACTTTAAAAGGACCAGCCTGAGCAAGAGAGAAACCCCATCTCTAAAAAGTAGCTGGGCATTGTGGTGGGTTCTTACAGCCCTAGCTACCGGGTGGGCTGAGGCAGGGAATCATTTTAACACCAAGACTATGAGGTTGCTGTGAGGTCAAATGGCTTTGACCCCAAGAGTTTGTGGTTGCTGTGAACTATGCCTCCATAGCACTCTACCAGGGTGACACAGTGAAACTCTGTCTCAAAAAAAAAAAAAAAGTCAGGCAATGTATAACTCTTAGGCCAGGGATTGAGATCCTTTCTCAAAAAACCCTGATCAAACAAACAAATAAAACAGAAGGACAAAGAGAACAAATGCAAAATCTGTGACACTTCTGAATAACTTGGCTCTGGTATGGAGAGATTTGGATTTAAAGGACCACCAATATCACCCTGTGGGAACTCCGACTTCACTGTTAATATTTATTTTTATATTTATATGAAACATATGTAGACAGATCCACCTGAACCTTGTATATCTAATATCCATAGTACATTCATGTGAGATAAGTCTCTAGTAATGGAGATAACTATTATATAGTTATATATAATTCTACCTCCCTGGTGTTCTTTATGTCCAGTTCCATGTATCTATGACATAGTTGGCCATTGTTAGGGCTATCATTTGTAACTTTTAACAGGGCCAGATTTCCTAATAGGGTGCTTGTGTTATTTTTTCAGGCGTATTTTCCTATCCTTTACATAATTACACCACCTAAATTTCTAAGGCTGGAACTTCATAATGAATATCTCATTTCTTTGGTTAAAAAAAAAAAGGCCATGTTAACCAGTTTGATGAAAGTATTTCAAATTGTATATAAAACCAGCACATTGTACCCCATAAATGCATTAATGTACATAGCAATAATGTAATTTAAAAAAGTAAATAGTAATGGCAAATATACTTCAACTTCTGACTTGACTCTAATTGTAGAATCTAGACCAGGGGTCCTCAAACCTTTTAAAGAGAGGCTGGTTCACTGTCCCTCAGACCGTTGGAAGGCCGGACTGTGGGCCCCACGATGAGTCGGCTGCTAAGCAAGACAGGCAGCACTGGCAAAAACACCTGGCAAGCCAGATAAATGTCCTACGTGGGCTGCATGTGGCTTGTGGGCTGTAGTTTGAGGACGCTTGATCTAGACTGAGCAAGAAATAATATTTGTTGCATTTGATTATTGATGATTAGGAAAGGGAAGTGATGATATCAGTGTCAAGTATTTGCCCTTCTTGGTTACAACTATGTTCTAATAAAATGCAAATAACATAAGGGGGATATAATATATTTATCTTTGTCACAGCCATGTATACTTCAGTATGAATTATCTTACTACATGGTCGCTAGCTTAAATGTCTAAACAGAAGGAGGGCAGGTAATGTAAGGAGTGAAAAGGCTCAGATATATATTCTGATTGACTAGCATGTTCTTGGGACTTTAGGGAGCAGCCCCAATTTAGCCCCAGTCAACAGATGTCATATTATTTTTGCCACACCAAAGACTAAAATAATGCCCCGGACATAGTAGGTAAACAATAAATGCGGCAGCAAATGAATGAGTACAGATCTGGGGATGCCAGATCTTTCTACTTTTCAAGAGAAACGGAAATTTTATGCAGACCATAGACATTATGTAAAATATTTTAAGTTTTTAAATTTGTTGATAGCATTTAATAAGTGCTACGTGTACCAAGCAAAACCTGTCTAGTACATTAGATTCATTTCTGAATTCAAGTTTTGTTAAGGAGTATAAGACAGGACTAAGTTCCTGATTTGGAGAATGCAGTACAAAGGGAGACTGAGACTGTGGGCTTTAGTAATAAAACAAAACAGTGCTAACAGATTGAAATAGTAACTGAGCCCATGACCTTGGCCTCATTAGCACGAATGCTACTGAGATAGTCAGTGAGTAATCTAAATATTTTATTTCTTTCCTACCTACTCAAATCACAAAAGACATATGCACTATAATTGCCTATAAAAATAGAACAATATTCTTCAGTTTGCTATGTATACTAATAATGAGTTATGTTTCTTAAGGGCAAAACCCTATCCCTGAACTCAATGATATTCATTTTATCACTTTTGGAAGTGTATTTATTTATGACTGTCCATTGAATCTCTTATTTTTAAAATTGAGCTTTCCCCCCACTCTGTTGATGTGTTTTACATTTAATAGTTCGTTGTTTCAAAAGACTCGATTGTTGCCTATCGGTATAAAGAGATATAGGCTGGCTAATCCAACAGCAGAATTTGGTCATGGAAACCAAATGAAAAACATATAGCAGACAGGAAGAGAAACCAAAGATACAAATGGTTTGTTTGGGTTTTGTTCAATCTTGGAACAGGCTGTGTTTTAGCCACGACAAAGAAAGTATCTATTTGTACCATCTGGCTTTCAAATACTCCCACAGCCTCCTATGTTGGTAAATCTTAACCAGTGCCATCTCTGCAACATCCTATATGGTAATATTTGAGCATGTAATATCATAGCCTAGAGTGTGAGGCTATGACATACTGGAGCATAGACACACTGAGTGTGTCTAGAGTTTTACCACATTTTCCAAGTTGCATAAGAACATTCACCTCCAAAAATCCAAATACAGTAGAACCTCTATATATTGACCACCCAAGGGACTGTAACAAACAGATCAACATATAGAGGTGGTCAGTGAAAGTAATTAGGCCTTAGTGCATGTGATAAAGGTCCAGTTTATCAAATTTGGGTCACCTTAAGAAGGTGGTCAATGTATGGAGGTGGTCAGCCATGGAGGCTCTATTATAGTTCGATTAGGTTCAAAAGTCATCTGACTCTTCAGCTATTTACAGACCTACTCAGGCTACCTTTACCACTATGGTCAAAGAGATAGAATGCATATGTGTGTGTATATATATGGATACACACACTCACACACACACAATTCTTGGCTCTCTGCTAGGTGGTAACAGAACCACTGAACTATTTGCTAGCTTCAGAGGATTTTGGTTCAGCAGGATTCTATATCTGGAGATAGCACATGATCTTTAACAAAACCACTCTATTTCAAAAATTTCCATTTGCTTTCATAGCACAATATACTTGTTCCTAGTTTCTTGACAGGTGCTATTTCTCTCTCTGTATCTCTGTTATGCACTGTACAACTGGGATTATTTTACAAGCTTGGCTGCTTGTTATGAATAAAACCCAGTATCTTTTTTCTGTTTTCTTTATTGAATATTATTTTCACTTAATGCCACAATTTTATTAGTTAATTCTGCAAAGTATTTTCAGATATTATATATATCATATATTATAAATCTAGTTTATATGTAATTATTTAATAAAATTAACTAATTTGAACATGTGCTATCAAAGCCAGTAGCATAAGAACAGTTTTATTAGTTAATAAGAATTAACGACTATATATATATGATATGTGTATATGTATGTGTGTGTATATATATATATATAAATGATCAGCAGAAAATTACAGTGGGTTATCTTGAACCCTCTTAATTTCTTTATTATTGTCCCATAAAGTGCAGTAAGAGCAACAAGGAAGGAGTTTTTTTTTTTTTTTGCAGTTTTTTGGCTGGGGCTGGGTTTGAACCCACTACCTCCAGCATATAAGGCCAGCACCCCACTCCTTTGAGCCACAGGTGCTGCCCAAGGAAGGAATTCTTAAGAGGCCTTAATGTAATCTGGGATTCCACATGGGCCTTGCCTGTATGAATGATCAAATATAAAGTAGTGCTCTTATTTAAATGCCACCTATACTTTGGTGTGATTTGCTATTAGGTTTATGAGTCTACCCAGGAAAGAATACTTTATAGGATCATACCTAGCCAAGAATCTAGCCTTTTCTGAACAAATGGTTCATCTGGAAATTTCTCTTCATACCTAATCCTTTACTAGGTCTAAAACATATAGGAGAATCACACTTTTGTGCTAAGAGTCTGTAATCTGAAGTTCTGACACACTACCTTCTAACCATCTTCTAGCTTTTCAGCTTTCTAACAGCCCTGACGCCCCTACAATGTCATCAAAATCTCTAGACACTTGGGCCCAACTCTTGTCCCTATGCCATCAGCTTCCTCCCTCTATTTTTCTTCCCTTCTAAATTTTATCCTTTGGCTGATCACTTCAAAAACTTTATCACCAACAATGATAATGTTCTTATCCTTTTTGTTTTCTTGATGTACTCGCCTTGCAAGCCTCTACATTGGTGCAAACAATAAATAGCTGTTTTTCACTTAATTACTCTTCTGGAAACATCATGTACTTGGTCTCTCTACCTCGTCCCTTAACAAGTAGTTTAGTGTCAGGACCTTATTATACTTTAAAAAGTTACTGAGCATGCCAAAGAGCTTTGGTTGGTATGGGTTTATCTATTGATTATTTATTGTACTGGAAATTAATATATAACTTTTATATTTATTTACTGGATAAATATAAACCCTTATATTTTAACATAAATTATATATTTAATGATAATTATACAGCATTTTGAAAAATAAAAATAGTTAGGGGCACTGTGGCTAACTGTGCCTGTGGCTCAAAGGACTAGGGTGCTGGCCCCATATGCCTGAGGTGGCGGGTTCAAACCTAGCCCCGGCCAAAAACCTCGAAATAAATAAATAAATAAAAATAGTGAGAATAGCAGCATTGTTTTACATTTTTAAAGATATCTTTAATATCTGGCTTAACAAAAAAAAAAGGTAGATTCTTATATCTGCTTTTGCGTGCAGACTCCTGTGATATCACATGCCATGCAATCTCTAAAAATCTATACTGTACACTTCCGAGAGAATTATAATGAAAATGATAAATATCATCTTCATGGTATTTTGAAAATAGTTTACTTTGTAGATCTTCAGAGAGGGCTTGGAGTCCTTAGACCATACACTGCGATCGAATATTCTTTCTCCATCATTGAATGGTTTCCTTCCAACCTTTCTAGTTGCTTCTTCCAAGTCGGCTTAGCAGATTCTTTTTCCTCAGGCTTCTTGAATATCAGTATTCCCCAGGGTTCCAGCCTTTGTGCTATTTTTTTCCCTTGGTGCCCTTAAAGGAAGACATCTTCATAGTTTCAGTACTAGATATCTAACAATGTATTAAGCATCCCTACCTATATGTCCATTTTCAACCTTAAACCTCTTCCTTCCATTTTCTATCTCGGCTAACAGCATTACGATTTACCTAGTCCCTAAGGCAGACAACAACTCTTTTCTCTCTTGTCACATCTAATCCATTACTAACTCAAGTGTGCTTTATCTTCTAAATACTTCTCCATTCCATCTCCTCCTTCTCTATTCCCCAAAGTTTATGCTCTCACTATCATTCACCTGTATTACTATTAGAGTCCTCTAATTTATCTCCATAACTTCACTGTTACAATCCCCATCGTACTGTGTGCCAGACAACCTCAGTACTGCTATTAGGGTGATTTTTCTAAATGTAAATCTGAGCAAATAATTTTCTTGCCTTAATGAAAAATCATAAAAGAACTCTTTCCATTTGTTCTTGGAATCAATTTCGAGCTCCTTACTACGGCTTAAAATGCCTTTCATGATCAGCTCCCGCTTGCCATCTTCATTTTCTGCCATCCTCCTGGATCCTTCATGATTTGCTTCTCTGGGTATATGTTTGTATTTATTAAAAAAATATTGTATTCTTTCACTTCTCTATGAAGGAAGTATTGCTGCACCCCAAAGGACAAGTCCCGAGCCTGTAAGAAGTCACCCCTTAGTGTTGAGTGTGATGAATCAGATTTTCTGTTGGAGATACTGGCCCTCCCTTCTCTGGCTGTTCTGTATGAGAATTCAGTCACATTTCTGAAGTTTAAAACGAGTTAACCTGCCATCTGTTTAAAAGCCATTGCTCTAATTTAGTTTATTCTTATTCACTTCGGAGTAAGTATAGCTTAACAACTTATGCAACGTGGGTCTAAAAATATTCATACAGCCTATCTATATATGTATTATATGTAATTTGGGTGGGGAGAAACTGAGCTAAAACAGGGGCTAAATCTCTTCTTTATGCAACAGAATTCAAATTATTGATATTTACCTTAAAGTCATAGATTTTTTTGAGAAAGCATTTTTTTGAATTTGCAAGATTGATTCTTGCTGTTCTAAAATTTCTTAAGCATGCAGAACTCCAAAATTACTCACCTACTATCCAGTCTCCTTTTATTAAGCCTTCCTGTAGATCTTCACCTATTTCTCAGAGTGTCATTTTAATTTCTTTACCTGGGCTAAGAAAGTGCTGCATGAGAAATACTTAGTAGGATGACTGCCTCTCCTTGAGACAATAAAATCATCTCTTAATGCAAGATATGTGTGTAGTATCCACTACTTATTCACCCAAGAAATTATCTCTTACCTTATTTCTTAAATCTATAGCATGCTTGAGTCCCATGACAAAAAAATTAAGTACATTATTTGCCTTTCATCAAAATGACTTTAGTCTGAGCGATAGGCGCTAACTCTAACTCTGGAAATTAGTTGTATGTGACATGGCTTCAGCCTGTCATTTTTGTATGTTTTTTAATCTGAATTGGATTTCGACTTTTATTTATGACAGGTTAAGAGTGCCACTTAACATGGTGGGGATAAGACTTATGGAACATATTACACCAAAAGGTGATATAAGATGAATCTATAAATCTTTCTAAAGAAGGATTCTGATAAATGCATGGATGGTAGCTTTATAATTAGAACAAAGTTATACCATGATTTTCCAGATCCCTGCTTAGAGAGATTGCTAGAAAGTTGATAGATTCATGAATAGGAGGAGAAGTCAATGCTAACACAGAAACTGCCTTTTTTTTTTTTTTTATCATAATTGGGTGCAAAAGAGTGAACTGGAAGAAGGAAGAAATGTTAAGCATGACACCCAAAGGATTGATGACGGCCTACAGGATAATGTAAAATGCTTTTTAGCGTTGTATGCTGAGTCATTTCTCGAATGTTATAAACGATAATGCATTTTAATGAAAATGTGTTTCAACCTAGATAGGGCTTTCAGATAAAAATACAAAACCATCTGAGGGTCAAAACACCACTGCAGAGAGAAATTAGTAGAACAAAGGCAAAGTGACAGCTATTTTACACCAGGCAGAAGCAAACAACAAACTCATTAGAGGATTCTTGTGAGACAGACATTAAATAAAGCTCTGAAAAATTGTTTCAGATGACTTTGGAAAGAAGGAACACAAAAGCTATTTGTGTTGGGATAAATTGTATGCTCATTATGTTTACCTCAGCTCCAACTAATAATCTTCATAATAATCCTTTTCTGCTAATAACAATCCCCAATCTTTATTTACATAAAGCAACGTCCTGGGTGTTTTACAAGCTGCGAACCATTTAATTACTAAATTATAAAAACTCTTGAAGAAGGTCTTATCAACATTCCCACTTTATAGACGAGACAACTCGGGCACAGAGACATTAACGAAGTTGCCAGTAGTGTAGGTGAGAGAGCTGGGTTTTGATAGGCATGTTGATATTTAGGAAATATTGTGGGAGGGGGGCACTGTTTATTTAGATTTAATGGAAGCAACTCAGTGTCTGTCCTCTCCATTAAAAACGATCTAAGTTCTTAAATTTTCCCAAATCTGAACATGCCACATTCTATTTTTGCTTTCTTCACTTTATAACGAGGTCTCCGCACTTTCTTTGTGAGGAGGGTAAAATGAACACGTTCCACTCTTCTTATTCCATTGTTTTCAGCACTTTCGTACTCCACTGCACTAACAGTCCCAGAATGTAGGGCAATTTGGGCTAGTGTAAAGGAGGCAGAAGAAAGTACTGAAATCAATGTTACTCAATTTTGGTGTCGAGAGCCATGTGAAGTAAGCGTTTTGCCCGCTGGGATAGTTTCATCCCTGAACTTTGGATCAGAGAACTGTGCTCAATATTGCATCTTTTCTAATTCTGTATTGTTAATATCTATTCTGTTCAGCTTTTTACGTGTGGGCCATATAGTATGTCATGGCAAGATTTACAGACTGAAGTTATTTCATCTGTAGAGTTTTAAGGCGAGCGGAATCCCCTGAAGATGGTATAAATTGCTGCTAATTTCACGGTAACAGAAAATGATCATCCATGTTATTAACTAAGTAGATATTGGGCCTGAGAGCCGAAACTCCTATTCCCCATTCAAAACAACAGCCCATTTGAACCCAGGCACAATGTATTTCTGTGAATATCTATTACCTCTCAGTTTCTGTTGTCTCCTATACAAACTGCTGACTGTCGAAAAAACTTGATCAAAATATCAAAGATAGCCAGAGAAGCTGCGTTTGTGCCCTTCACAACCGTTGATGAAGTACCTTAACCTCGCCTTCTCATCATGCCTTGCATATGGTCATCTGTCTTCCTGACTACTACTTCATATGGGTTATTTGTAAATTCAAGCAAATGTGCTTCTGACTGGCACTGATACATCACTGATGCCAAAATATTGGAGAGGATGAAGCCTAAGGACATATTTTTTGATTCAGATGGAAAATATTACAGATTTATGGGGAAGTGATGACAATAGCCATTCCATGACATCTTCATATAATCAGTACCTTTCCATGCCTCTCTTCACCAAATTTTATGATCTCAAAACTTTTTCAAAGGAATTATTTTCCTTCTGACCCATAGTGAGTAGATGTGGAGATGGGGCTGGTTGGCTGAACAACCCAGCTCTGGCTTTTCACATGCTGGATTTCCACTTGTTTCCAATGACCACTTACAGAGCCATAATGCACAGAATGTCTACTGATGTCCTACTGATGTCGATGTGATTTTCCCTAGTGGATTGAGGGCAGTACAGCATGCAGTCATTAGTATCTAAAGGTTATGTATAATGGATAATAGAAGAAAATGCAATAGCAGAAGGAAATTTGCACAGGAAACAAAAGCAGTAAGTAGTTTCAGTGAAACATTTACTTGGGTTATACAGCAACTGCAAAGGGGGATTGAAAAAAAATGACTATAGACTCAGCAATAGTCAAGAATGAAAATGGTTTCATATTTTGAAATATAACACTTTTTTATTTCAACCACAGAGAGCCATTTAAAAAGCATCTTGTATATTACAGTTCTTATGTGGCATCTTTCACCTGAATGTCTATTTATGAATTTTTACTCTACCCTCCTAAGATGGTCACCAATGTGGCACAGATGGGATAAATCAAAGAACAGATTTTTACTGATTTAGTTACTATATGTGCTGCCTAAATGAGCACTCTACTGATTTATTCAAAGTCACATAATGTCTACTTAACAACAGAACCAGGAACAAAGTTACAGTATTTGCCATAAACATCTCATTACATTGAATGCATTCAACCTACTATGCTAGCATTTAGCCTGCTATTTCTGTATCTAAAAAGTCTCCCAGTAAATTATTTCAACAGATATCTTTTACCAATCAACTAATCTTAGTTTCACTCATCATTGCAATGGATAATCTGGTATATCTAATTGAATTTATAATTTAATGAGAAATAAAGGGTCTAGAAGATTTATTTAGTAGAGTTAGAAGTAAACAAGCTGTAAAGTTTACTGTAGTGCTGAAAGGACAGCAAGGCCTAGTGTTCAAGACCTGAAGTCATTCCCCAATCCCTGGGCCAGTAACAGGTATGGCCTGTTGGGAATTGGGCCGCACAGCAAGAGGTGAGAAGCAGCTGAGCAAGCAAAGCTTCATCTGCATTTACAGCCGCTCCTCATCACTTGCATCACTGCCTGAGCTCTGCCTCCTCTCCCATGCCTCTTACACCCTCACCCCACTTCTGGTCATTGGAAAAATTGTCTTCCAGGAAACTGGTCCCTAGTGCAAAACGGCTGGGCTCTGCTACTCTGGAGTTGGTCAGATCTGACTTGAAGCTCAGGATCCTCACTTCTTAGTGATGTGACCTCTCAAACTCCATGGGATCTCTAGGTAGCATCTTAACTTTGCTATACCTCAGTTTTACAAAACACATATAACACTTATACCTACCCTTAAGAATTGCTAGAACTAAGTGAGCTAATGTACGTAAAGTGCATATCATAACTCCTTTTTTTCAACAAACTTTTACTGACAGGGTTTGTATGTACTAGGCATTATTTTGGTGCTGGGATACAGTCATGAATGAAATAGTTAACTTTTGGAACTAGTGAATTTTAAAAGCTAATAATAATTTTAATGATATTAATGGTCATAATAATGATAATATTTAACATTTATGTGATACTTGCTATACTTAGGCAGTATTTCA
This sequence comes from Galagoides demidoff, assembly GCA_963574575.1. NCBI lineage: Eukaryota > Metazoa > Chordata > Mammalia > Primates > Galagidae > Galagoides > Galagoides demidoff. The sequence goes on along the minus strand of CAUYQV010159170.1, from coordinate 14,752 downwards.
GGCGCTTTAATTATACGTACTCATTTAATTATCATAACAATCCTATGTTATCGGTACTCTTTTAAGCCCATTTTATGATGAGGAAAGGGAGGCCTGAAAGGTTAAGTAATTTACCCAAGGTATCTAATTATGAGATAGACATGCTCATAACTTTTGCACTCTTTTATCTTACTGCCATGCCTAATTAATATGCCATTGTTTACCCTATAAAAAGGCAGTACTTTAAATCACTGAAATGTTCTACTTTTACTTATAAAATGAACAAATATGTAACCTTATTAAACAAGTCTCAGAATATATGATAAACTGATATAGGAGTGGCTATCATTAATAAACTTAAATAGAAATACAGTTTTGAACATAGTTTATATACCAATTAATAAAGAACTTGTTATTATTTGGATTTGTTTATACCAAGAGTTAAATCTTATATCTGAAACATTCTCTCTCTATGCAGCAAAAGTTAATAGAAAATAATCCTTGAGACAAGAATCTATTTCGTAACTGAAAAAAAAAATTTGAAAGGTCCTCGGATGTATTTGAACTTCTCAAATTATTCCTTATTTTGAATTATTTCATATTAAAATCCTGTTTGACCTGTAGTACATCCTCATCCTCCACCTCCATCCCTTCAGCAGTATTTCTCATTACAGTTTATTACAAAGCAAATAAAGACATGTGTTGGGTTATCCTGAAATGCCTGAGATAAAAGACACATTTTTTCATATTATAAGGTAATATCATCCATGTTTACTAGAAGTATTATTCACATATATTCAGATTGTGTGTTGGAAATATAAAAGAGAGAATCGTGAGCATCAGCATAGGTTATGATCCTATTTACATCATTAGTGACTTCCTTACAAAATGTATCTGTTTATTTACTTACCACCCTCTGTCCTATGACTCCCACATAAACTTGTTATGTAAACTTTCTTATTGTTCACATATCAGGTAAATGAGAATTAGTCAAATGTACCATTGTAATTTATAACTATAAGAAAGTTTAAATCTCTTCTTCTCTATCCCTCAGAATCATATCCACTGGGTCTTAGTGGGTAATTCTGCTTCAACTAAGAAACTGGATTAAACCTGCAAAAAGTTACTAGTGATATACCTGGATAGATTTCTCTTTTTTATCATGATATTCTACTTATTTGAGAAATAGTGCTTCCCCCAAATACATGTATCTTAAGTGAATTTTCATTTTAGATGGGGGAACCACTCAGAGAATGAAATTAATATTTAGTCAAAATAAAATGCCACTGAGAAAAATCAATATAATTTGCTATCGGATGAGGGTGACTTTAATCAGAGTACTGAAGAACAATAACAATATTTGTCTTAAAAGTGGAAAGAGTTCCTTGTGACCATTTTCTGTTTTATCTTCCCAAAGACAGTAACCACATAAATTTGCAGCCATTTACCTAGTGAAATAAGAATCCAGTCTTTGGTCACAGTATAAAAACCTGAATTCTTGGGAAAAAATTATCCAATGCATTTTCTGATCGCTTCCATATAACGACTGCTTTAATGAAATTGCTACCTGAAAATTCAGTAGTCGTATTATTGTTTAACTATAATTTAAGAAGCTATAGCAGATTGGTACTTATGACTTCTAATGAGAAAACCATAACAACCTTTTAATTGAAGGGAAAATGGTTAACTACAGTAATTGCAATCAATAAGGCTGTGTTAGTAGTCTAAATATTTCTTCTCAAACAGCATTTCTTACTCTCCTCAGCAGTATTTAAAGTAAGGAAGTAAAAAATCTAATTAGAAATTCATTTGTTATTTATAATATTAAGCCTTGGTCCACATTCGTACAGCCCCAAATTGAGAGAGAAGCCCCTACCACAAGTAAAACAAGACTTTGATTAAGAAGAAAGCTGAGTCATAAAAAAGGCTTACCAATCACATAGGCGAGTAACAAGGCCAAAGTCACTGTGATTGCAGTGGCGCTCAATGCTGTGCACTTCCAGTTGCAGCACCTGTAAGGTTTGTGAAAGGTAAAGGCAGGCCTAGAAAAGGTGCTTCGAGGAAGAGGCCTGGGAGGGGGCGAGTACACGGTATTGGATGTCAGAGGGTAGTTCTGACTGGCTGCACTGAAGATAGCAGAAGAACCAGATCCATGTTTGAACAGGAAATGCCTGTGAAAACAAAACCAAAGTTTGGGCTATAAAAAACCAAGGCCAACTGTTAGAAACCCCCAAATTCCACGAATTGCCACCATTATGCTATGACCAAACTCAGGGGTACCTGGAAGGGCTCAACACAATTTTCCCACACATAAGAGATGCCCTAAATCGTCCCTGGTGTTCTCTCCCTTCTTTTCTCCTTTTTGTCTTTTCTCATTTAAAGCTTTTTCTCTTTCAGACCTTTAAGGGAAACAAAGGAGTCCTGTGTTCTCTGACTTTCTGGCTAGTGAGGGCTAACATTACACATTTCAAACTGATTCCAAAACCAGAAAGAGATGTATCACAGGCATTTGAGCAATTAGAGTAGCCTGGATACCAGAGATTCTCCTCACTAACAAATTGGACAGTAGCTTTCACAGTCACATTTTCGCTCACCATTTTATTATAAAAATTATCAAACAGCCAAGTTGAAAGAATTTTATAACAAATATCTCTATATTCACCAACTAGAGCCCATGGTTAACACTCCACTATATTGCATTTATCATGTATTTATCCATTTCTCCATTCCTCTCTCCATCTATCAGTCCATCTTAATTTTTGAGCATTTTGAAGTATGTTGCAGACATCAGTCCACTTGTCTTCACATATTTCAACGTGCGTGTAATTATGTAGAGTTTGTTATTTTAACAGATTTTTAATGTAAGATTGATACACAATAAAATACAGAATTTTAAGTGCACATTTGCTGAGATTGACAAATATAATCACCTATACAAAAAAAGCCAAATCACCTATACAAAACGCCCCAAAAGATAGTTTCCTACTATCTTTTCTAAGTAAACCCCTATTCCCACACTCAAAGACAACCACTATTCTGCATTTTTCCACCATACATTTATTTTGCCTCTTGTAGAACTTCATACAAATGGAGCCGTGCTGCTATATGTTTGAATTACTATGGGATACCTGTTGACCATTCCCAAGTATTATAATACAGGCCTCTCATACACAGTAGTGATGAAGGGGTTGCCAGAAACAAGTGAATGAAAGTATATTTTTGTGCATATATTTTATACTTACTGTGTGCTAAGTGCCAAGTGTTGTACTGAACACTCATTAGCATGTCTTCACTTTATGAAACAGGCTATGTTATGATCTTCATTATTCATGTAAGGAAATAGAGACCTAAAGAGGTTAACAACTTGTCTAAATTTACCTCACAGGCAAAAGAATGACAGAGCCAGAATCAGAACCTAGGTCACTGGAGTACCAAAGTCCTTGTTTTTTTTCTTTTTACTGTTTTCTTTTCTGTTTTTTTTTTCCTACAAAATTTTAATTGACAGATAACAGCTGCACATATTTATGGAGTACATAGTGATGTTTTATAAAGATATATTGTTCAGTGATCATATTAGGGTAATCAGAATCTCTATCAGCCAAAGTTCTTAATCTTACCCACTCTCCCACCTGGGGTAGTGAAATGCACTGCTAAACTAAGCAAAACATATTCTAGTGCTGAGTTTTAACATACAACATTATCCCCCACTAAGCAAAAAGTTAACATCACCTTGTACATGCAACATATGCTGGAAAGCATAAATTGTTATTTTAAAACTGATTTCCAGCTTCCATATTTAAAGAAAAACGTGTGTTTTAAAAAATGACTCTAAATGCTAGTTAATGGAAAATATGCACAAGAGAGAATTTCGCTTTAGTATCATGAGGTTAAAGATTTCTCAAAGGGCTGGCTTGATGGGGGTGCAAATTCAGGTCTTTCTGGAGGGCAATTTGGCATTATGTATCAAAAGACTTTAATCATTCTTTGAAGTAATAATTAAACTTATAGAAATTTACCCTCAGGAAATGATGTGCATAACAATGTACATAAGAAATCATTCATTGCAGTGCTATTTAAATAGTAAAAATAAACACTCAAATGTCCAATAATTGGTGTTTCATTAAGTAAATTATTTTATAAACACTTCTTAATACAACACTATAAAATTATTAATTGTGGTGCAAAAGAATATATATTCACTAAGAATAGTGTCTACAGATACTACCAAGTTAAGAAAGGCAGGCTTCAAAAGAGCATGGGCAAAAATATGTAATTTTTAAAAGACAAAATACATATAGGCTTATGGAAAAATAATTATTTGTGTTACCTTTGGATGATGGGGCATTTTATGAAATGTTCTGCCTCAGGTTTGGGTCAATCTTGTAACTAAGATCAGAAAGATTCATGAGTGTGGGAAAATGAAAAAAATTCACTGAATAACACTAACCACAGGAATAGTTGGTTCCATTTAAGTAAACATGATGTACTGAGCACCTGGGTGGACCAGGAACCAAGCTAGTCATTTTATCTGCATTATTTTGGTCTTCATATGTCTATGAGGTTGATACTGTTATTCTTATATTCCATAGGTTGAGACCTGAAGAGTTTTTGTTAGAAGTAGAGTGGTGATGATACTTATCATAATTACGTTAATAAGAGGTGACACTGACAAAGCGTTTCCCCTGCTCAGGGCTGGACAGGAATCCCATTTTCTAAGCCTAAGCAGGCCCACAGACCTCCTTGAACACAGACCACATTCCGTGGGCCCCAAACAGGCTCATAACAACCAGTCTGACCGGGCGTTCCACCTAAGCCATCACTCCCTGAGCAGAGATCAGACCCTAAACAAGAAGCTGCCTCCGCTAGAGCACAGAACACACCCGAAAGAAGACCACATTCCTACACAAGGGCAGTTTGAAAATTAACTTTTGCAAGCCTCTGGTGCAAAACAGTTATGACATTCCTTCTTACCAAAACCCCCCTGCCTACAGGATAGGAAAAGCAGTAATTACCCCCAGTCAGAAGGTCCACAGGAGCTACCTACTCAGGTCATCTCTCCACTGATGAAGGTTATATCCCCCTCTTTTGTTTATATATATATATATATATATATGTTTCATTTATATATGTATATATACATACACACACACATAAAAAATCTATCCTGTTGCTTATTCTCGGTGGCCCATGGATTCAAATTTCTGAGACCAAGGACCTGGCAGAGAAAGAGTTTCCAGCTACAACATGTGAGTGCTTACTGGTACCAGGCTTTCTGCTAAATACTTCACATAGTATTATATTATTAAATCTTTATAACAACTTTATTACAAGTAGTATCTCCATTTTATAGATGAAGAGACTAAAATACAGAGAGGTTAAATAATTTGTCCATGGCCCCATAGCTAGTAATTGAACAAGCTGAGTTTAAAACACAGGCAGTCTGGCTTCAGAAACTCTACTTTTAACCAGTACACTGCAGTACACTATACTAGGGTTATGCAGTTAGTCAGACACATTAAGAATGCGACTCAGTCCTGTTAAGGTACAGAAGCAACAGGCTTTGTGCTGCATTTGGCATGTGGATGGTGTTGAATTGAGCCACACTTTTACCCTGTTCCCTTCTGGACTACTGACAAGCATGTGAGAATGATAGCTACAGAAATCACAGTGTTAGAAGGGACCGTCAGAAATATCTAATAGCCCCAATCCATCATTTTGCAGTTAGGGAAACTGAGACCCAGAGAACAAAAGTGACTTACCTAAAAATAACATAGGTAGTCAATGGCCTGGATGACATTGGAATCTGGGACTTCCAAAATGCACTATTTCCATTGCCCAATGCTACATGCTGACTACAGTTTTCCGCAGATTAGTATCATAGTATCAGGTTCTAATGCCTGGGTTAACTGACATTAGAGCATTTGAGCATTTGTCTTTATGCTCCTACTTTTTTCAGGGACTATGAAAACACATTTAGGTACTAGTTTCCCTTTCCAACATTAACTGACATTCTAACTTCTGGGGCTATTAGATATTTCAAATGATACTACATAATACGTGTCTATGCTGCTGTATGTTGTATGTTCTTACAGCAAGTTTTAAAGACTATCTTAAATATTTCGGATGAATTGGTAAGCATTAGAAAGACACTACCATTTAGTTGATGAGATACTGCTAAAAGAAATGTTGCTGCTCTCTAAAGGCATCTAGTTTACCCCTAGAATGAAGAAATAGTATATAAATAATAAGAACAAATATATTTTATTGACTAAGTCCCTCACAGCATCGTGCTCTTTCTATTTGACTGTGCTTCTTCTTGAAGGCTTTGAAATAATTTCCTCCACACCACGAAGAGGTAAGTTTCTTCTTTAATGTCTGGTTAACTCTCCCAGCCTGCATTCCCCCTTTGGCCATCTCATTTACTAGTATGTAAGAAGTGTAGCACTTTACAGGCAGCATAGTTTCTGCTCCTCCCCGCCCCTGCCCGATGGTTACTCTGGAGGCAGCAAAGTATCACTTACATATTACTGATCCTACATAGCCACACTCTGCTATTTCCTAGGGGATAAAGGAGAAGTGCAGCAGTCTGGGGCTCTTTTACTCAATGTTTAGAGATAAAATCTTCAACCCTTTGCATATTTATAAAAGAGAACAATTGGATTTTTGAGACAATGTAAGTGGCCCAATATGTTGGATATTGATTGGGTTTGGTATAACATTAAGAGATGGAAGGAAGGCAAAGAAAGATAGAGAATCATTGGTTATTATCATGGCAATCGCAAGCAATAATCAATACCCCTGAGCTCTATAATTTCATCCTGATGTACGCCAAAAGATCTCCAAATGCAGGCTCGTAAGTAAAATATTACAGCATAATGAATAAATTCAACAGTTGCAGCAGAACAACATTTAAAGTAATTCGTATTTGAATGGAATCCAAATCGCAGTCCTTAGTGAGGGGAGATAATAAAATGAGTTCATATAGGAAGGTTTTTGTTTTCTTATAAACAAGCTCAGATTAAGATTCTGTGCTGAAAGTGATCTATGCTTTGACGCGCATCATGAAAAACAGCCATGCATATGCTATACGTCGTCATACACACTGCAGTACATTGTTGGAAAGGGAAACTAGTACCTAAATGTGTTTTCATAGTCCCTGAAAAAAGTCGGAGCATAAAGACAAATGCTCAATGCTAGACTTTAGCTATGTGCTCATAAAATCAGATCATCTGTCTAAGCACATTGCTTTTCCCTGGGGACCCGAAGATATCCTAAAATGTTGCTATCAATTTCATACAAGTAGGTTTTTTTCCCACACAGCAAATGATAAAAATGCAGTTCAAGAGTTTATGTGTGAGTAGCACTCTTCTTTGCATCTGTTTTAATATTCAAGCTCAAATGTAAAAAGGAAAAGCAAGATATTGCCAAAAGGGAATGGGCACATAAGGAAATTGGAAAAAAAAATATCTTCAAGAATGATGAGACCTAGTGGTGGTAAATGGGAATATAATAAATGGCCCTGTAAGGATTTTAAAATCATCTATAAAAAGGGGAAATGTACTCTCTCTTTTAAAACCCCTTATACTACATAATTCTGAGGGTATGTTGGCACTAAATAATGTGATATAATGTGGCACTTAAAATTCTATAGGAAATAGACAGAAATCTACAACTTTCTAACAAGAGATGCATAAATAACTAATGATTTTTTTCTTTTACATCTCGTAAACATTCTTATGAGATACATACATAAACTGTATTCCCTTAGATACAAGAATGTGACTCATTTTATACTCAGAAAAAAGACTTGAACGTGCATCCAGTAAAAGCTGAGGTCAATTTTTTTTTTTTTAGAGACAGGGGTCTCACTTTGTTGCCCTCAGTAGAGTGATGTACTGTCATAGCTCACAGCAACCTCCAGCTCTTGGGCTTAGGCAATTCTCTTGCCTGAACCTCCCGACTAGCTGGGACTATAGGTGCCTGCCACAATGCTTGGCTATTTTTTTGTTGCAGTTTGGCTGGGGGCCAGGTTCGAACCTACCACCCTCGGTATATGGGACAGTGCTCTACTCACTGAGCCACAGGCGCCACCCTGAGGTCAATTTTTTTAAAAGGAAGACTACAAGGTAAGAGGGCCAAATCATATTTAAATAGGTTAGTATAATTTAGTTATCTATTGTTCTTTTAAAAGAAATTATTCAATGCATTTTTATTTATTTATTTATTTTGAGATGGAGCCTCAAGCTATCCCCCTGGGTAGAGTGCCATGGCATCACAGCTCATAGCAACCTCCAGCTCCTGGGGTGGCTTCGGCAGGATCCTGGCTTGAGCCCTGTTGTTGGTGGTTGCTTTGTGTTTTGATGCCATGGCAATCTACCCCGGGGGATAGCTTGAGGCACCATATCAAAAAAAAAAAAAAAAAAAAAAAAAGCACTTTCAATTGAAATAAAAGTCAACACATTTCAAAAGTAAAATAGGACTCTTACCACTACAAAATTAACTCAAAATGGATCAAAGGACTAAACAGAAGAGCTAAAACTTGGAAGAAAACATAAATTTTCATAAACTTGGATTTGGTAATGGATTCTTAGATTAGACACCAAAAGCATAGGAAACAGACAAAAAATTATACTTCACCAACATTAAAGACTTATGAGAGTCCAAAGACAGTATTGAGACAATGAAAAGTCAACCTATAGAATGAGAAAACATCTATAAGTTACATATCTGATAAGGACTAGTATCTAGAATAAATAAAGAACTCTTACAACTCAACAACAAAAAGACAAAGGAGTCACTTTAAAAATGGGCAAAGGCCTTGAATAGACATTTCTCCAAAGAACATTTAGAAATAGTCAATAGTGTGGTGCCTGTGGCTCAAGGGGTAGGGTGCTGGCCCCATATGCCGGAGGTGGTGGGTTCAAACCCAGCCCCTGCCAAAAACTGCAAAAAGAAATATAAGAAATGTTAATAGCCTTTAAAAAAATAGAAATAGTCAATAAACACATGAAAAGATACTCAATATCATCAGCCATTAGGGAAATGCAAATTAGGACTACAAGGAAATACAACTTCACATCCACTTAGATGTCTGTAACAAAAACAAACAAACAAAAAAACATGAAAACAAGTGTGGACCAAGATGTAGAGAAACCGGAACCCTTGCACTTTGCTGTTGGAGTATAGAATGATGCAGCTGCTTTGGGAAACGGTTTGATGGCTCCTCAAAAAACTAGACATAGAATTACCATATGATTCAGTCATTCCACTCCTAAGAATAAACCTCAGAGAATTGAAAGCAAGTATGCATGTTCATAGCCACATTATTCACAATGCCAAAAGTTGAAAACAACCCAAATGTCCAACAATAGCTAAACAAAATGTGTTATATACATACAATTATTATTCAGTCATAAAAGAGAATGAAGTACCGGTACTGATACTTTAACCTGATGATTCAACATGTATGAAAGTTGGAAACAATATACTAAAAAACCCAGACACATAAAAGTCACATATTGTATGATTCCACTTATACTATGTATGAAATATAATAATAGGCAAATCCATAGAGCCAGAAAAATTGGTGGTTGCCAGGGGCTGGGGAATGGAGGAACTGGAATGACTGCTTAATGGTTGTGGTTTTTTTTTTTGTTTGTTTTTGGTGACGAAAATGTTTTGTAAATAGTTAAGTGTGATAGTTGTACAACATTGTGAATGTACTTAATGCCAATGCACTTAATGAATATACTGAATTGTACAATTTATTTATTTATTTATTTAGAGACAGAGTTTTACTCTGTTGCCCCAGGCTAGAGTGTCATGGAATCAACGTAGTTCACAGCAACTTCAAACTCTCAGCCTGAACTGATACCCCTTGCCTCAACTTGAGTAGCTGGGACTATAGGTGCCTGCCATAAACGCCCAGCTAGTTTTTCTATTTTTGGTAGAAGGGTCTCTCTCTTGCTCAGGTGGGTCTGGAACTGAGCTCAAGCAAATCCACTCACCTCAGAGTCCCAGAGTGGTAGGATTGCACTGTGTGAGCCACTGTGCCCAGCCATGAATTGTGTATTTTAAAATGGTAAACTTCATGATTTTTATGAATTTTATCCCAATATTTTAAAAAGAAACAAAATCATGAAGGAATATGTCATCTGCCTGCCAAATCTAAAAGGCTGTCATACAAAGACAGATTTTATTTTTTTCTGGATAGTTCCAGAGAGCAGAATCAGGGAAGTTATAGCAGGACAACTCTGATATAAAAAGGAAGAACTTTCTAACAATAGGGCTGTTTAATCCAACGGGCTGCCTCCCAAGGAAGTAAGATTACTCTGTACTGAAAGTGATCAAGTTGGACTATGAGTTCTCCAGGAAGTTATAGATTTCTACATGAGGTTATGGTTGGGAATTTTTGGTTTAATTATTTTCAAGATAAGTCCATCTTCCCTTCACCCCTGTAACTTTTAAACTATTTCAGAGGTCTTAAAGTATTCCTTCAGTTTCAGTTTTTCCAGTACAGCCCAACCCTCTCAATCTGTAGAGAAAGAAAGTGGCATAGAAAGAGGAAGTACTCAATTAGAGTATAGTAAGTCTTCAGCAGCTGAGACGGCATCTCTTGGAGCCATCGCAGGTTCTTGCTTGTAGTTTTGGGGAAATCGCTCACTTACCTCATTAAAAGTATTTGTTAAGCACCTACTACATACTAAGCACTTTGCTAAGATACCTTATATGTAAATGTGAAGAATCAAACCTTCAAACGACAGTGAGCAGCGATTAAACAACCACGAAGATAACTTCCAAACCACGGAGATTTCCAAAACTTTGGTTTACTATGTGTACATATTCTACTATCAAAACTTCATGAGGTATTTATTAACGAGTGACACGGTATGGGTAAGCTCTTCTGAATGTTCTCCCAGTCAAATTCGAAACGATCAACAGGAGGTTCAACAAAAATGCAAGCGATTTAGTAATCCTGTAACGGGAAAGATGATGAGATCCACTAATTCATTTTATTTCGTGGTTGAGACGGAAAGTTGGAAGTTATCACCTGCTCCGTCGGCAGGAGCCCTGGGATCGCTGCAAAGGAAAGCAAACCCAGGAGGGCGGGGCTCCCCGGGGAAAGACCAGCCCAGTTCAGGAGGATCCCGGGGATGCCGCGTTCCTCGGTGGAATCTAGCTCCCCCCGACACTCTGGGGGAAGCCCAGGCTGACTACCCCCAGCCCACCCAGCATTGAAACCCGAGGCGCCTTTGAGGATTGCGCAAAAGCCTCTCCTCCCCCCGCCTGCTCGGTGGCGTGTTTCTAAAATTCCCATCTGCACAACATAAACAGGAAACGTGCAGCAAAAGGCCTGGCGGTGCAAATTCCTTGTTTCCAGCCGAGGGCGAGGGAATGTCATCTTTGGTGGTGGTGACAGTGGTGGGTAGTCGAAGCAGCAAACTTTCCAAGTGGCCCCTCAACTCTCCCCGTCCATTCCCCCAAATCCAAAAGAGAGGAAGAGAGAAGGCGGAAGGACCCCTTGCTTTAGGAAAAATAGGGTGTAGGAGGGGGGCTGTGAAGAAGCAGCCAGGCCTCAAAGTGAACCACCTCCAGCGGTTGCAATGGGAGCGCGCGTTGGGAACAAGCTCGGCCGCTCACTCCCCTAGCCCAGCAGTCCGAGCAGCCAGCCTAGGGTGGGGTTGGGGGTGGGCTCCGGGCCTCCCCGCCTGCCCGCCAGGGCTCAGGGCCACCGAGGCGGCGCGGGTGGGGGCGGGGGAGGACCGGGCGCGAGGCGCTGCGCAGGCGCAGAGCGCGCCTCGGTTGTCAAACATGGCTGAAGTGCCGCCGCTGCCGCTACTGCTGCTGCAGGGAAAATGCTGAGCCCTCCCGGGCCGGGTGGGCGGCGGCGGCGAGGGCGGCGACGGGGACCCGCTTCCCGGGCGCGGCGGCGGCGGCCATGGCCCGGCTGGCCGACTACTTCATCGTGGTAGGATACGACCACGAGAAGCCAGGTAAGGGTGTGGGGCGGGCGCCGCCCCCGCCTCCCCGCCCCCCGGCCTCTGTCCAGTGGGCTCCGCGGGGCCGGGCGTCGGGGCCGGGAGGCGGGGAGCGCCTGGCGGGGAGCAGAGGAGCGGGCCGTCGGCGTCCGGCCTTCTCGGCTGGGTTGAGTCTCGCGGTGGGCGTGGGGGACCAGCAACACTGGAGGGAGAGGGAAGAGGCCGCGTCTGCCCAGGCCCTGGGCTGACCAACTGGGCCAACCCAGGGCGAGTGAGGGTCCCGCGACCCAATCTCTGAAGGCGGCCGGGTACCAGGGGCTGTACCCTGCGATTGGGCTCAGGACCGCAGGACTGGGAGGGCGGGAGCCAACTGTACTAAGTTCCTTGGGGCTAAACTTCTGCCTTGTACCCCGAGTGAGTAACGAGTGACGCAGGGGGCTGTCCTCTCCGAAAGGAAGTGCTGAGAGTCAGGTGCTACCCCAAGTGCGCTCTTGGGGGCCTAGTGAATGCGTGGTGCTGGGGAAGGAGAAAGTATTCTTTTCCCTTTTAAACATTTCTAGGAAATGCTCCTTGTTCTTTTAGGACAAGTGGGATGGGTATTTCAGAATGACATGAATATCTTTTAAAAGAAGGACAGCCAGTTGACTGCTGAAGATGATCTTTTTTTAAATGTGTGTTTTAGTTGTTTTTTTTTCCGTAAGGAACAATTTGGCAAATGGATTGCATTTTACTCTCTAACTGGTGAACTTCTGCAGCTTCTGAATTCTGGGTTCATACACGTTTATTTTTGTATTTGTATTCTTTTGTATTACTGTATAGCTGAGCATAATATAACAAATTGATATGGGAAAGCATATTTTTTTTTGAAACAACAAGAATTCTCAGAGATCAAGGGGAAGCAATTCTATTTCAGGGTAATTCCAGCCTCACATTTGCAAGGAATTTTAGATATCAGCTCTACAGCCCCTTCACTTTTTCAGAGAAGATGCTGAAACTGTGTTTTGCTGGTGGTAACAACCATTGGTGGCATCAGAATACCATTGTTCTACCCACTCTTGGTCTGCTTCCTCTTTCATTATTCCTCTCCTAAGATATTTTCTTTTAGTGGTAACCTTTCATATTCTTTTGTCCCTCCCCATTCAAAAACTGATTGAAGTCAGTTGTTAAGAAAAGGGGTTGGGGACACCCATATCTCTGTGGGTAGGGCACCAGCCACATACATCGAAGCAGGCAGGTTTGAACCCCGCCTGGGTCTGCTAAGCAACAATGACAACTGCAAGAACAACAACAACAACAACAAACAGCGGGAGCTGTGGTGAGTGCCTGTAGTCCCAGCTACTTGGGAGGCTGAGGCAAGAGAATCACTTAAGCCAAAGAGTTTGAGGTTGCTGTGAGCTGTGACATCACACCACTCTACCCAGGGCGACAGCTTGAGACTCTTGTCTCAAAACAAACAAAAAAAAGGGGGTGGGTAGGATGTATTTGAAGTATCTTCTAGCTGCAGATTTTATGTTATTTCCTAGTAATTTTGCATAATCTGATATCTCTTTCCTACCAAGATTAAGTGTGAATGACAGTTTTTTTTTTTTTAAACATTGTTTAGTTTATTTGTTTGTTTGTTCCTTTCACCCAGGCTAGAATGCAGTAGTGTAATTATAGCTCATAGCAACCTCAAACTCCTGGGCTCAAGTGATTCTCCTGCCTCAGACTCCTAAGTAACTGGGGGCACACACCAGCACAACTGCCTGACTTGTCTTTTCTTTCTTTCTTTTTGTTCCATTTTATAGCCATGGGGTCTTGCTCTTGTTCAGGCTGATCTTAAACTCCCGGCCTTAAACAATCCTCCCAGTCTCCCAAAGTGCTAAGATTACAGGCGTGGGCCCCTGAGCTCTGACACTTGCTTAGTTTTTAAGGACATTGTTCCCCTTCCTACTCTTTTAAGCAATTCTGAAACAGTAACAAACTTGCAGAAAAGTTTCAAGCATGGTACAAAGAATTTTTCCCCTGAACAATTTAAGGGGAAGCTGCTGACCTGGTGCCCTATCACCCCAGGATGCTTTAGTGTGCATTTTTCACAAGCAAGAATGTTCTGTATGCTCACAGTATATCATCAAAATAGGAAATTAACAGTGATAAGGTATTCTATCTGGTTCTCAGACTGGTTCAAGTTTTGTTGATTGTGCTATTCACCTCTTTGCTGGCAAAAGTATACAGTTCGGAAGTATGAGTTGCACTCATTTGTTATGTCTCTTTAGTTTGAAAACAGTTCTTTCATCTTCTTTCATGACCTTGATGCTTTGTGACAGTAGAGGTCAGTCATTGTACTGTGCCTCTCACTTTAGGATTGTCCCCTCTTTATTAGATACATATAGGAGTACTTGTGTAGGAGTATCGCAGAACTGATGATTATTGCATCTTGTCGGGTGATGCACAAGTTTACTTTTTTTTCATTATTGGTGATTTTTTTACTTTGATTACTTGATATAAGCAATGTCTCCTGGGCTTTTCTATTGTAAGGTTAATACTTAATAGTTAAGTAGCTGGTTTTGTGAGGAGTATTTTGAAACTATGTAAACATCTTATTCTTCATTAGACTCTAAATATGTTAGTTTATTTATTGATATCGATGTAGATTCATGGTTTTCTATTTTTTTTTTTTTTTTTTTTGAGACGGAGCCTCAAGCTATCCCCCTGGGTAGAGGGCCATGGCATCACAGCTCATAGCAACCTCCAACTCCTGGGCTCAAGTGAGTCTCCTGCCTCTGCCTCCCAAGTAGCTGGGACCACAGGCACCG
>CAUYQV010159167.1:0-12345 GCA_963574575.1 Galagoides demidoff | reverse complement strand
GAAAATGCGGTGAAGGCTATGTTAACCAGTTTCATGAAAGTATTTCAAATTGTATATATAAAACCATCACATTGTACCCCATAATTGCATTAATGTACACATCTATGGCCTAATAGAAAAAAATAAATAAATAAATAAAATCACCTATTCTTGTGGCTTGGCGCCTGTAGCATGGTGCACAGTGGTTACAGTGCCAGCCACATACAACAAAATGGGCGGGTTCAAACCAGCCCAGGCCAGCTAAATAACAATAACAACTGCAACAAAAAGTAGCTGGGCATTGTGGTGGGTGCTGTAGTCCCTGCACTCGGGAGGCTGAAGCAAGAGAATCATTTGAGCCCAGGAGTTTAAGGTTGCTATGAGCTGAGCTGTGATGCCATGGTACTCTACTGAAGGTGACATAGTGAGACTCTGTCACAAAAAAAAAAAAAAAAAAATCACCTACACTTGTAACTTGAAAACTAACCTAAAAAATTTTAGCCAGAAGGAAAAAGGACATGTAGTTACCACACAAACACCATCTAAGCCCTATTTGTTTATTTCCTTTCTTTTTTTTTTTGCAGTTTTTGGCCAGGGCCAGGTTTGAATCTGCCACCTCTGGTATATGGGGCTGGTGCCCTACTCCTTTGAGCCACAGGCGCCACCCTCCTTTCTATTTTTTAAGATGGAGTCTTGGTCTGTTTCCCAGGATAGAGTACAGTGGTATTGTCATAACTCACTGAAACCTCAAACTCCGGGGCTCAAGTGGGTCTCCTGCCTCAGAGTCCCCAGGGGCTGGAACTAAAGATATCTGCTACCACGGACCTGGCTAATTTTTCTATAATTTGCAGAAACAAGGTCTTATTATTCTAGGTTGAGTTTTATCTTTTTGTTTTTGTGGAGACTGAGTCTCACTTTGTCACCCTTGGTAGAGTGTCGTAGTGTCATAGTTCACAGCAACCGCAAATTCTTGGGCTCAAGTGATTCTCCTGCCTCAGTCTCTCAAGTAGCTGGGACTACAGGGGTCTGTCACAACATCCAGGGGTCTCGCTGTGGCTCAGACTAGTCTCTAACCTGTGAGCTAAGGAAATCAGCCCGCCTTGGCCTCCCAGAGTGCTAGGATTTTAGGCCTGAGCCACCGCCCCGTGCCTGAGTTTTATGTATTTTGAAACTATTCAATGAACCCTTATGTAGTAATGACTACATGCCATACTATTTTAAGCTTTATAAACTTTTTTTTTTTGAGATAGAGCCTCAAGCTGTCCCCCTGGGTAGAGTGCCGTGGCATCACAACTCACAACAACCTCCAACTCCTGGGCTCAAGTGAGTCATGTGCCTCAGCCTCTCAAGTAGCTGGGGCCACAGGCACCAGCCCGCCTGGCTATTTTTTGGTTGCAGCCGTCATTGTTTTGGTGGGCCTGGGCTGGATTCAAACCTGCCACCTTAGGTGTATGTGGCTGGCGCCTTAGCCACTTGAGCCACAGGTGCGGAGCCCTGCTTTATAAATATTAACTCATAAAGAGTAATAGCTAAAGGTCACTATCAGATTATTAATATTCAAACCACTAAATTAAAAATAAATTTAAACTGGATGAAAGTATATAGTGAAAACAAAAATGGTTACAATATAAGTGAGTATACATAATTAATGGGATAATCACAAAAGGTATCAATAATATTTCTTGTACTTCACTTAGATTATTAAGCTTTAGTTTTTAGTTCTGGTATCTAATTTGTTTTTTTTGGCCAGGGCCAGGTTTAAACCCACCACCTCTGGTATATGGGGCCGGTGCCCTACTCCTTTAAGCCACAGGCGCTGCCCTTAATTTTTTTGTTGTTGTTGTTGAGACAGAGTCTCACTATGTTGCCTCTGGTAGAGTGCCCTGGTGTTATAGCTCGCAGCAACCTCTAACTCTTGGGCTCAAGCGATTCTCTTGCCTCAGCCTCCCAAGTAGCTGGGGCTACAGGCGCCCACCACAACATAAGGCTTTTTTTTTTAAGAGATTGGGTCTTGCTCTAGCTCAGGCTTGTCTTGAACTTGTGAGCTCAGGCAATCTGTCCACCTTGGCCTCCCAAAGTGCTGGGATTACTAGCATGAGCCACTACACCCAGCTGGTGATATCTAAATTTTTAACAGAAAATAACTTTATGACATTTTAAAGTGGTAGATAAATAAATGGTAGATACAATTATATTTTTAAGTGTCGGATTAAAAAATGAAAAAGACTCGGACAGTTCCTGTGGCCCAGTGGGTAGCATGCTAGCCCCGTATACCAAGGGTGGTGTGTTCGAACCCAGCCCTGGCCAAACTGCAACAAAAAAATAGACAGGCATTGTGGACAACCCCAAGAGTTTTGAGGTTGCTATGAGTTGTGATGCTATGGCACTCCACCCAGAGTGACAGCTTGAGACTCTGCCTCAGAAAATAAATAAATAAATAAATGGACTCATGTGTATCAGAATGGATTCATGACATATAAAAAATGTGTATTTTCATGTTCTTGTTATTGGAAGGGCCTAACCTAGTACTCATACTAATAAACAAAGTAGTATGCATTTTTATACCCAGATTATTATTAATATTATCTTCATTAAAATGAACCAGAGTTCTTAGAAAGTTACCAATTCTATGCCTTGGGACAGGTAAATTCAAGCTGTGCCTGGAATAACCTTTAAATAGACTGGGAATTTACAGATTGTTTATTGCTTCAATTTGTATGTCAGTGGTAGTTTTAGATTATCACTACCCCTTGACTATTTCCTTATTTCTTGATGATCTTTTCAAAGGACAACCACAGAGGTCTAAAACATTAAACAATGGACCTTTCCTCAACTTTAATCTAGGGGACAGAGTACATGAGATATAAAGTTTAATCACTCTGGCTCCAAGGCAGAGTATGTCAAGAAGAAATAATTCATGCACAGTGCTTACTTTTTAAGTACAAAAATATTAACTTTACGCCATGAATATAAGAACATTTAAAAATAATCTTATAGGATTCTGTCAGTAAATTACACTTAAACTATTAAAAACTTACCAGACAATTTAGGAACATAAACTACATAGTACTTATATATTTAAAACCAGAAAAATGTAGAATTAAAATTCTAAATCACATAAAAGGCACTTGGAGCTAATGCTTGAAACATGAATTTTATTTATTTATTTATTTTTGAGACAGGGTCTCACTCTGGTGCTCTCACTAGAGCGCTATAATATCATAGCTCACAGCAACTTCAAGTTCTGGGGCTCCAGTGAACCTGTTGCCTCAGTTTTTATTTTTAGTAAAAACAGGATCTTGCTATTGCTTAGGCTGGTCTCCAACTCCTAAGCGCAAGCAATTTGCCTGCCTTGGCCTCCCAGAATGCTAGAATAAACATGAATTTTAAAGGTAATGGTAGCTAAGCACCAAAATGGTTATATGTAATAGAATTTTCTATTATATATAAATTTTCCTAAGTTTTATTCATGTAAAATACATCCTCAGTAAACTAGACTATTAAAATGGGAAGGAGGTTACACGAAGCCTGGAGGCTTTCTGAGTAATATAGTGGGTTAACCACAATGTGTAAGATGGCTGATCAGAGAATCTCAAGTTTATTTAAAAATTTAGAGCAGGGTGGCACCTGTGGCTCAGTGAGTAAGGGTGCTGGCCCCATATACTGAAGTGGCGGGTTTGAACCTGGCCCCAGCCAACCTGCAACAAAAAAATAGTCAGGCAGTGGCAGGCACCTGTAGTCCCAGCTACTCGGGAGGCTGAGGCAGGAGAATCACCTAAGCCCAAGAGCTGGAGGTTGCTGTGAGCTGTGATGCCACAGCACTTTACTAAGGGCGACAAAATGAAACTGTCTCTAAACAAACAACAAAAAAAGTTTAGAGCAGTGGTTCTCAACCTTCCTAATGTCGCGGCCCTTTAATACAGATCCCATTGAGAAGTGCTGGTTTAGAGAATAAAAGGTTGCCTAGCCAACTGTGGTGGCTCATGGCTATAATCTCAGCACTATGGGAGGCCAAAGCAGGAGGATCACTTGAGGCCAGGAGTTTGAGACCAGTGTGGGAAACACAACAAGACCCTGTCTCTAAATAATAACAATAATAATAAAATCAGAATTAAAAAGAAAAAGAAAAGACTACTAAAATGTACTTAACACTTATTCTCTATGTTAACAGTTCACTGTCTCAATAGGTGTTGACAGTTGTACAATAAAGTCTCTGACAGATGAGATACAGATATACAGCTAGCTGTCTCTTGGTATCTCTATGGGATGGTTCAAGGATTCTCATTGATACTAACATCCATAGATGCTGAAAGTCCCATATATAAAATGGTATAGTATCTGCATATAACCTACGCATATTCTCCCATATACTCGGAATCATGTGTAGATTATTTATCATGTCTAATATAAATGCTATGTAAATAAAATTATTTTATACTATCTTCTATAGGGAATAACGACGAGGAAAAACATCTGTAAATGTTCAGTATAGACCCTTTTTTATTTCCCAAGTATTTTCAATTCACAGTTGGTTGAATTCAAAAATGCAAAACTCAAAGACAGGGAGGGTTGAATGTAATTCAAGTGTGATTCCAAAAGCTGTTCGCATAGTTACAACCATTCTGTATATTCAATTTTATATTCTATATGAAAAATTTTTTTAAAGAAATATTTCAGGGGCAGCACCTGTGGCTCAAAGGAGTAGGGTGCTGGCCCCATATGCTGGAGGTGGCAAGTTCAAACCCAGCCCCAGCCAAAAAAAAAAAAAAAACCTGCAAAAAAAAAGAAATATTACAGGCCGGGCACAGTGGCTCACGCCTCTAATCCTAGCACGCCAAGAGGCCAAGGTGGGTAGACTGCCTGAACTCAAAAGTTCAAGACCAGCCTGAGCCAGAGCAAGATCTTGTCTCTAAGAATAGCTGGGCATTGTGGTGGGGGCCTGTTGTCCCAAGTACTTGGGAGGCTGAGACAATAGATTTGCTTGAGCCCAAGAGTTTGAAGTTGTTGTGAGCTATGATGCCACCATATTCCACCAAGGGTGACAAAGTAAGAATCTGTCTCAAAAAAATAAAAAAAAGTTAAGAAAATATAATAAATCACATTACATTAGTAGTTGTATAGCTTTTATGAAGAAAAGAGATTGAAAAACTAAAAAAAATAATAGTAACATAAAAGGGTTAAATTATAACGATAAATTATTTTCATAATGTATAAAATCTGGCTGGGGGTGGTGACTCATGCTTGTAATCCTAGCACTCTGGGAGGCCACAGCAGAAGAACTGCTAAAGATCAGGAGTCAAAGATCATCCTAGGAAAGAGTAAGACCCTGTATCTACAAAAAATAGAAAAAATTAGCTGGGTGTGGTGGTGACAGCTCCTTGGAAGGCTGAGACAGGAAGACTGCTTGAGCCCTGGAGTCTGAGGTGGCAATGAGCTATGTTGATGCTGCTGCATTCTAGCGAGGGTGATAGAGCAAGTCTGTGTGGCAAAAAAAAATCCTCACATAATTTGATAGAAAATTCGTTACTATCATTATGTATTTTTTGTCCATAACCAAGGAAAAATATAAGAAACTAATTTCACAAGCTTCTATATTTTGAAAAGAAGCAAAGTTAATTTTTTCTAGTTTCTGATCAAGTAAACTAGAAAAATCTATACAAGATACAGGGTGTCCATAAAATTCGTGTGCAATTTATTATGATAAACCATGTTATAGTGCACACAAACTTTATGTCCACCCTGTATAAGTCTTACAGTGTAGAGGATCAAAGCAAAAGGT
Source organism: Galagoides demidoff (assembly GCA_963574575.1). NCBI lineage: Eukaryota > Metazoa > Chordata > Mammalia > Primates > Galagidae > Galagoides > Galagoides demidoff. The sequence continues at coordinate 6,587 of CAUYQV010159167.1, read as the reverse complement.
AATTATAAAATAGTTTACCTCACTGGCAGACATGTTTTTCACTTGTTCTGGTTTCAGTTCTGTAAAATATAAGTTTAAATTGCTGAGGGGCAAAATGATCTGAAAGTATCTTGTTTAATATAAATCATTACATTAAAAGAAAGATACACAATATTGAGAGCACATCTAATTTATAAATGCTTAGAATACACAGGTCAGTACAAAAGTCTTGAGACAGACTCTGTTATGGTCCATTATTTCACTTTCAAGAAATACTGCTGACAGCATCCTTTTGATTCATTTGTGCAAATTATTGGTGTTGCTATGAAGGCTTCATTTGTTTCTGTCCTCACAGATTTTTGTTGTGTATCTCAAAACTTTGGTAATGAACCATATAATATTCCGTCTTATGAGGAACGAGAAGAATTCAATTTCTTGCATATTGCCCAAGAATAATAGTTTACATCTTGAAATTGAAAGTGAACTTTAAAAAATGCAAAAATTTTTGTCTGCTTAACTGCTAAAATATTCTAAAAAATATAAATGCGGCCGGGCGTGATGGCTCATGCCTGTGATTCTAGCACTTGGGAGGCCCAGGCAGGTGGCTCGCCTGAGCCCACAGGTTGGAGACCAGCCTAAGCCAGAGCAAGCCTTTGTTTCTAAAAATAGCCAGGCACTGTGATGGGCACCTGTAGTCCCAGCTACTTGGAAGCTGAAGCAAAAGAATTGTTTGAGCCCAGGAGTTTGAGGTTGTTGTGCCATGGCTCTCTATTCAGGGTGACAAAGTGAGACTCAGACTCTATCTCAAAAAAAAAAGTAAAAATTAAAAATATAAATGATTAATACACTTATCTACTGTTTCTGCATCCACTATCTAGACAAGATTTCACGTTTCTTGGAGTAAGAAAGTCTGTTTACCCAAAGTATCAAAATATATATATTCTTTTTTTTAATATATATATTCTCAAGATTATATTTATTATTTTGCAAAGTAGCAGTGTTCTCAATCAATATCCTGTTTCATTATGGGCGATGTGTTGCCAGTTTTTTAGAAATAAGACATAAATTTTTGTATATTGTAGGCTTTTAACACAAATTATAGCAGAAACTATGGTAACATTTCTCATATAAATGCATGTACCTGAGTTAGAGATAATGGGTGGAACTATAAGCAGTGCTTTGGAAGTTGTGTGTTTGCTGTTCTATTCTACCATCACAGCCAATAATAATCCAAGTACACACCTAAGGGCATCATTCACTCATTGTCTATGCTGATGTTGAAAAATAGCTGAGAACACTTCATCTAACAGTGGTACCACAGTGAATTTATCCTAATCTAAAAAGGATCAGTTGTTGTATTTCAGAATCAACAAACTGAAGTGAATCAAAATATACCAATAAGTATCATGCTGTAATTCCTTGAACACATAAATAAGTAAAAATTTCTCTTTATAAAAGTTCCTTTAGACACATTAATTTCAAATAGTACCAGAATACTGAAAAGAGCCAAGAAACAGATAAGAACATTTCCTCATATTATTCTTGAATGATTACTTTAAAAAGTTTTCTTTTCATTTGACTTTTCTGCTGCTTACCCACTATAAGGAAGTGAAAGCTATTGTCTAGAACAGGGGTCATGGTGCACTGACTCATGGATTGTTTCTACATGACCTGTAAGCTAAGAGTGGTTTTAGATCTTAGATAGTTGTTTTAAAAAAAAGGTAATGATGATGACTATGCAACAGAGACCATATGTGGTATACAAAGCCTGAAATATTTACTATTTTGTCCTTTACAAAAAAATTTGTTCTCCTCTACTCTAGAAATAACTTTATACCATGTTTTCCACTAATACAGCTTTATTGTTTTCACACTGGTCATAAAAAAAGATTTCTCAGAATGGATTTTTTAAATTTCAAAAGGAGTGTAGTAATTAGTACTAAATGTTTCAAGCACTTGCACACACCCACCTCGGATAGGACCCAGTGCTGCATCTTTTGCCAAAGCTGTTAGATCACTTCCTGAGTATCCATCAGTCATTCTGAAAAAGGGAAGGAAGAAACAGGAAATTATTTTCATCTCTGTTGATTTAAAATGTCCACAAAGTAAGAGTAAAAACTAGTTTGCCTTTGTCAGAAAGCAAACAGTTACGTGGTTTGATGTTAAGGGTACAAAAAGGCTCATCTGCTGAAAACTAACAAAAAACAGTAGATGGCTGGCTCCTTATATTGCATCAAATTTTAATCATTAGAGCCATTCTTTTACATTAAGGCATACTATCTCCAGAGGCTCCAACTATAAACATGTCACCTGGAAAGGTGACATCTACAAGCCACTGGTGGCCAAGTGACACATAAACACAATTACTTCCATGTAACTTAGTTTTTATTTTGGCAAAAAGCACTCTTGTGATGGAATAAGGCCCATTCAAAAGAGTTATCTTTAAATGTGGGACAGACAAGATGAAGGAAGGGTCTGAAGTACAAGACACTGGCAAAAAGAGGCACACCTGAACAGGATGCCACAGTGGAGAGTCCTGGGCAGCCAAGAGATTACCAAAGGGAACTAGGAACTAGGGAAGGAAGGCAAAGGGAAAGAGGAGAGGAAAACACGGAAAAAACATTTACTTATCATGTACTATGTTAAACAACTACACAGATCAAACATTATTAGAATTCTTTTTTTTTTTTTTTTGAGACAGAGCCTCAAGCTGTCCCTCTGGCTAGAGTGCTGTGGCATCATAGCTCACAACAACCTCCAAATCCTGGGCTCAAGCGAGTCTCCTGCCTCAGCCTCCCAAGTAGCTGGGACCACAAGCACCCACCACAACACCCGGCTATTTTTTAGTTGCAGCCATCATTGTTGTTTGGCAGGTCCAGGCTCGATTTGAACCCGCTACCTTAGGTGTATGTGGCTGGCGCCAAGCCTATTAGAATTCTTTTTTTTTGCAGTTTTTTGTCTTTTTTTTTTGGCTGGGGCTGGGTTTGACCCCGTCACCTCCAGCATATGGCGGCGCCCTACTGACTGAGCCACAGGTGCCGCCCTGCCTGACTATTTTTTGTTGCAGTTTGGCTGGGGCTGGGTTCGAACCCACCACCCTTGATACACAGGACCACCCAACTTGTTGAATATTTTAAATTACTTCATCATATTTTCAGGGACTAAAATTCACAACTGCATCACCCATATTCAGTTTCTGCTTAAGTACACTATGAACAAAAAGTCTAAGATGTAGAAGTAAAAAAAAATTCTATATAAAAACATCTGTATTAATGTGGGCAGACATGAGATGTTTTAAAATATCAAATTACTACACCGAGAAGTGTTAATAATGTTGTAAAAATGAGATATTAGATATTTAAGTCATGTCTTGTAGAGGTCATAAATATTGAAATTTAGAAAACATATAGGAATAAGAGGTAAGAAAAAAGATAAAGGAATCAGAGGATAAGATGAGAAGTTTTTGATAAATAAATTTCTCATTTTACATTTAAGTATACTTTAAATAACACAGAAAAATAATTATTTACCCTTCCCCCCAAAAGCTGTAAGATAAATCAAATCACTCACCTAGCAAGTTGTGCTAGTTCTTTTTGGGTCAATGGGCTTCCTTGTTTACATAATAGATTTTTAAGTAAAAGTAGTCTTGTCTGAAAAAAAAAAAAAATTAAAGAATTATCAGTGTAGTGTAATTTGACATCAGAATTAATAAATTCTTAATACATTAAGAATTAAGTTAATATCCAGGAATCAGGATCAAATTCTGAATATTACTTTGAAGGGTCATGCATGTCTGTTAAATGGAGTTAAAATTACCTATTTATTGAGAGTTCCTGTGAGAATTAAAGAAGATAATAGAAATAAAGCACTAAGGAAATAGCTCCTATTATTATTTTCTTTTTTTTGGAGACAGAGTCTCAAGCTGTTGCCCTGGGTAGAGTGCTGTACCATCATAGCTCACAGCAACCTCCAACTCCTGGGCTCAAGCAATCCTCTTACCTCAGTTTTTTTTATTTTTAGTGGAGACAGGTTGTGTGTGAGCCACTGCACCTGGCCCGCTCCTATTATTATTAAGGATGATAAGGGTTGAGGTGGCTCACACCATAATCCTTGAGCTCATGAGTTTGAGACCAGCCTGAGCAAAAGCAAGCAAGACTCCATCTCTACTAAAAATAGAAAGACTAGTGGGTGCCCATAGCTCAGTGGGTAGGGTGCCAGCCACATACACGGTGGCTGGCAGGTTCAAACCCGGGCCAGGCCTGCTAAACAATAATGACAACTGCAACAAAAAAATAGTAGGGCATTGTGGCAGGCACCTGTAGTCCCAGCTACTCTGGAGGCTGAGGCAAGAGAATTGCTTAAGCCTAAGAGTTTGAGGTTGTTGTGAGCTGAGATGCCATGGCACTCCAACCAGGGTGACAGCTTGAGACTCTGTCTCAAAAAAATAAAAACAGAAAAACTGAGGCAAGAGGATCACTTGAACCCAGGAGTTGGAGGTTGCTATGAGCTATGAGGGGCATTCTACTCAGAGAAATAGCTTGAGACTCTGCCTCAAAAAAAAAAGGATGATAAGGATTACTATTAAGGGTCTAAGCTGGACAACCACAACTTTTTTTTTTTTTTTTTTTTTTTTGAGACAGACTCTCACTATGTCGCCCTTAGTAGAGTGCCATGGCATCACAGCAACCTCAAATTCTTGGGCTTAAGTGGTTATCTTGCCTCAGCCTCCTAAGTAGCCGAAACTACAGGCCCCTACCACAATACTCAGCTATTTTTGTTGTTGTTGTTGCAGCTGTCATTGTTATTTTAGTTGGCCTGGGATGGGTTTGAACCCACCAGCCTCGGTATATATGGCAGGCATCCTACCCCCGAACTTTTAGCACCAAGCCACACACCTTTTTTTTTGAGACACTCTTCCTCTATCACCCTGCCTAGAGTACAATGGCATTACTGTAACTCACTGCAGCCTCAAACTCCTGGGTTTAGGTGATCCTCCCACTTTGGCCTCCCAGAGTGCTAGGATTACAGGGATGAGCCAATGTACCTAGCCAAGAACCACAGTTTCTTTCTTTCTTTCTTTCTTTTTTTTTAGACAAAGTTTCACCCTTGGTAGGGTGCCATTAGCATCATAGCTCACAGCAGTCTCAAACTCTTGGGCTCAAGTGATCCTCTTGCCTCAGTCTCTCAAGTAGCTGGAACTACAGGCACCCACCACAAAGCCCAGCTAATTTTTCTACTTTTAGTACAAATGGGGTCTCACTCTAACTCAGGCTAGTCTCGTACTCTTGAGCCCAGGCGATCCATCCACCTCGCCCAGCTCCCCACCCACTGCCAGAGTGCTAGGATTACAGGCATGAGCCACTGCACCTGGCCAGGGTCACAGTTTAAAAAAAAGCTTTATAGAGATATGAATTCACATACTATGAATTTCACCCACTATAAGTATATAATTAATGGACTTTCAATAAATTTAAAGAATTGTACAATCAACACCATAATCTAGTTTTAGAATATTTTTATCACTCCAAAATTCATTCATGTCTGTCTGCAGTTAACCCTAACTCCCAACTCTTACCCTAGCAAATCACAGACCTGGTTTATGTTTCTAGAAATGTGCCTTTTTGGGACATTTCACATAAATGAAATCACATGATATATAACATATCATCTGGCTTCTTTCACTTATTACAATCTTTTAGATTTAGAGTTTCATTCAAAGATGCGTGGCTCACTTGAGCTTGCAAGTTTGACACTAGCCTGAACAAGAGTGAAACGTCATCTCTACTTAAAAATAAAGAAAAACTGAGACAAGAGGATCACTTGTCCATGAGTTTGAGGAGGCTGTGAGTTATGATGCCATAACACTCTACCAAGGGCAACAAAGTGAAACTTTGTCTCAAAAAAAAAAAAAAGTTCCATTCATAAATTCAATGTATGAATTGAATATATACCATGTACACCTCATTCCCTTTGCTGCTAAATAGTATCCACTAAATGCATACGCCACATTTATTTGATAAATGAGTATTTTAGATTCTCTGCAGGCTTCAGCTATTATTAATATTGTTGCTATAAAAATTTTTTCTTTTTGAAACAGTCTTACTTGGTCACCTTTGGTAGAGTGTGGTGTCATCTTAGTTCACAGCAACTCAAACAAATTCCTGGGTTCAAGTGATCCTCTTGCCTTAGCCTCCCAAATAGCTGAGATTACAGGGGCCCGCCACAATGCCTGGCTATTTTTTAGAGACAGAGTCTTACTCTGGCTCAGGCTGGTCTCAAACCTGTGAGCTCAGGCAATCTACCTGCCTCAGCCTCCTAAGTACTGGGATTATAGGCAGGAGGCATGCACCTACTACAAAAATTCTTTTTTTTTTTTTGAGATAAGAGTCTCAAACTGTCGCCCTGGGTAGAGTGCCGTTGGGTCACAGCTCATAGCAACCTCAAACTCTTGGGCTTAAGTAATTCTCTTTTTTTTTTTTTTTTTTGAGACGGAGCCTTAAGCTATCCCCCTGGGTAGAGTGCCATGGCATCACAGCTCATAGCAACCTCCAACTCCTGGGCTCAAGCGAGTCTCCTGCCTCCGCCTCCCAAGTAGCTGGGACCACAGG
>CAUYQV010159165.1:0-21843 GCA_963574575.1 Galagoides demidoff | reverse complement strand
GCTACTTGGGAGGCGGAGGCAGGAGACTCGCTTGAGCCCAGGAGTTGGAGGTTGCTATGAGCTGTGATGCCATGGCACTCTACCCAGGGGGATAGCTTGAGGCTCTGTCTCAAAAAATAAATAAATAAATAAATAAAGTTTTAATCTATCAAAAAATAATAGCTGTGATTAAAAAATATTTAAACTTTATACCAGGCATCCTCAAACTATGGCCCGCGGGCCACGTGCAGCCCACCTAGGACATTTATCTGGCCCACCAGGTGTTTTTGTCACCACTGCCTGTCCTGCTTAGCAGCTGACTAGTCCTAGGGGGCCGTAGTCAGGCCCTCCTTCTGAGGGACAGTGAACTGGCCCCCTGTTTAAAAAGTTTGAGGACCTTGATTTATACTGTGATTTGCATCAGAATCACCTGGGAAATTTGTTTAACAAAATGGAGATGCTGGAGCAGATTCTGACTCGTGGAGGTGGGCTCCAAGCTACCTACGCTTCTTATGTTTCCCAGGGCATTCTGATACATACCAAAATTAAGAATCATCAATCCAAAGAATATTAAAAAAGAAAAAATGGCCAGGCACTGGGGCCCACGCCTGTAATCCTAGCACTCTGGGAGGCTGAAGTGAGTGGATTGCCTAAGCTCTGGAGTTTGAGACCAGCCTAAGCAAGAGTGAGACCCCATCTCTATTAAAAAAATGAAAAATTAGCCAGGTGTTATGGTGGGTGCCTATAGTCCCAACTACTTGAGAGGTTGAATTGAAGCAAGAGGATCTCTTGAGCCCAAGAGTTTGAGGTTGCTGTGAACTATGATGCCACAGCACGCTACCCACGGTGACAGAGTGAGACTCTGTCTCAAAAAAGAAAAGAAAGAAAAAGTATGAGCTTTTTATGTATTACATCATAACTCTCTAGCCCAATGAATTTTGTGTATAAATGTGTTGCTTCATGTAAGTGATGTATTGGATCAGTAGCTCACTACTCAGTCTTTGTGGTAACATCTCTGTAGCTTCCTCACCTGGGCTATCATGTGATTTCAGGGGAATAATCTAAGTTATCCTGTATTTTGTGTATACTTATTGAACCATCATATGGACCTCACTCAACAAGGGTCTTGACTCTGTGTTTTGAGGATTTTTTTAAATGGCTACATTTCTGTTCATTTCATCATAAAACTAAATTTTTAGTTGCCGTTGAACTTTCTGACTACTTCGTAGTTTCAGAATGTTGAGTCTTGGCTTTGAGTGTTAAACAACGTATGACTTCAGTTTTAATGATCTGATATTTTAAGCCTGCGTGAAACTTAGGTTCAGGGAGAACTGAAATAGTAGCTACAGTACATTAGTGAGGCATTGCACTTACTGTGCCTGCAGCAGATCTAGATCACTGAGATGACTGAGGTGATAATGGCAGTCTGAGTAGCAAAACGGTCTCGAGTTTGCACGCTTTATGTGCTCTGTTTTCTACAGTCTTACTAATGCGATAGTGCGACATTACACCCTGTGCCAGACTTGCCTGTGCATATAATTTGTCTGGAGGAATTACTAGGGATTTTTTTGTTCAGTTTTAGTTATCATAGAGACTACAAATTAATATAAATTTATGAACCTAAAATCTGGATGAAATCCATTTGTCAGATTTATTTTACTACAATAATAAAGTATAATATAGGAACAAATATCCAAAGTATGGATGAAAGCGTCCCAGAGTCCTGCACTCATCCACTTCTTGGCATTTTAGGTGCTTTGTCCTCCATGGGAGTAAAATAAATGCTGTGGCAAGGGCTTACTCTCCATGAGAGGGATGAGTGACCAGCAGAAGGGTAAGGCCTTTACTAGTTAATTCTTTCTAGTCATATGGTTAGATCCTTCTGGAATTTGCCAGTCTGAAAACAAGTTAAAAATTTGATGGAGAAGGGTGGTGCCTGTGGCTCAAAAAGGTAGGGCACCGGCTCCATATGCTGGAGGTGGCAGGTTCAAACCCAGCCCCGGCCAAAAAAAAAAAGAATTTGGTGGAGAAGAAGAATGATATCCCCTTCTCATGACTCCCATTCTATTTCATTACCCTCTAGTCTGCTTTCATCAAATGATACTTTCCATGTAACTCAACGTTTTGAAAGGATGACTGTGGTTATCGTCAGTGAAATAACCCCAGATATCCATTCCTCTTGATGTGATATTTTTTTCTTTCTTTTACGCTTTTATCTCCATGGCTCTCAGATTTAACTTCTGTTTAAGAATCCAAGAATAGGGTGGCTCCTGTAGCTCAGTGAGCAGGGCACTGGCCCCATATATGGAGGGTGGTGAGTTCGAACCCAGCCCCAGCCAAACTGCAACAAAAAAGTAGCCGGGCCTTGTGGCAGGCGCCTGTAGTCCCAGCTAGTTGGGAGGCTGAGACAAGAGAATCGCCAAAGCCCAAGAGCTGGAGATTGCTGTGAGCTGTGAGCTGTGATACCACGCACTCTACCGAGGGCAACAAAATGAGACTCTTGTCTCTTAAAAAAAAAAAAAAAAAGAAGTGTAATGTAATGGCAGGTCTTAAACTCAAGATCCTCATGACCAAATCACCTTACATCTCTAGTTGTCTTTTTTTTTCAATTGCAAAAATAAGATAATTAGACTAAAGAATTTCTTCCAGTTCTAAAAATCAGATTCTTTCCTAAAACAGGTCTCTTAGCTCTTTGAAGAATGACCATCCTCATACCTCTTTGCAAAGTAGTATTTTTACCTTTACTTACTCCAGTGTTGGAAATCTGAGAAACCACTTCATTTTTACCTCCCCTTCATCATTCCAGAATTTTCTCTCTGATCACTCCATTCTTCCCTCCTTCACTGCAGCTTCTCTAAGTGGAAATTAATAATATGCTTATTTAAGCTAGATATATTGACTATACCCTCATGGCTTTATTTCTTGGAGCAGAAATGCTGTCTTCTTAAAAGAAAACAATAGATAACGTAAGTCTATTATTGTAAGTGTATTCCAATTAAGGTAGTAGCTTAAAACAAATTATGAATTTCCCCTTAGTGAGGAAGCTTCATATCTGTTTTACATGGTACTGATTATACTAGCTAGACTTGATGTTAAAACAATCTACTCCAGCATGGCTCCTTTACGTACTTGGCAAGTTGGTGCAAGATGTCCTCAGGAAGCTCAGGCAGGGCTAAGGGGCAGGGGCGTCGTTCTTCTCCACATGGACTTTTCCATGAGGATGTATTCACAGCCTGCTTGTTTTTTCTTACAGCAGGGTGGCTGGGTTCTAAGCACAAGATTTCAAGAAACAGGAAATAAGGACCAGTGTCTTATCAACAGGCAAATTATTTTAATACAAAAAGTTTTCAGTACCTACTGTATGCAGAGCACTGTGGAATATAGAGGGATTTACAGATGAGTAGAACAAAGTACAGGCTCTGTTTGCATTTGGGGTGGACAGTTCTGTTGAGACAGTGCTGAGGACAGTACTGAAAATGAGCAGACATGTGCTTCAGTAATGCTGTGGAGTGAATGAAGGGGTGGAGAGGCCGGGAGTGCTGAGTGTACAATTGAAAATAAAGAGACCCAGAATTTCAAGCCAGGGTGTTGCTCGTATAGTATATGTACCAAGTGAATCATCTATTACATCCAGGAAAGACTTTCTCATTTCCTTTCTTGTTGTTTCTTCATTAGTCAGCCCCCCACCCCCACGCCAGGAAATGTTTATTAAAGGTCACCTGCTTTGTGCTCTGTACTAACTAAATTCTGTGGAACATATAAAAATATGAGAGTTGTCTTAGGTTTTTTTCTCCCATTCCACCCAAAAGAATTTGGAAAAACTGTATACCCCCTTATACATCTATAAGTTAGTATTTAAATATTTTATCTTAAGTATAAATAATTGCATTAAATAATGTAATTTCCAGTGTATTCCATTAACATTTAGAATAAGGCTACTATAGCCCTCTTTTTAAAATGTATCCAGTAAGCGGGGGTGTAGCGGTTCACACCTGTAATCCTTGCACTCTTAGAAGTTGAGGTGTGAGGATCACTTGTGCTGACAAGTTTGAGAGCAGCCTGAGCAAGAGCGAGACCCTGTCTCTAAAATTAGCTGGGTGTTATTGCAGCTATCTATAGCCCTGGGAAGGCTGAGGCAGGAGGATCGCATAAGTCAGGAGTTTTCCACTATGAGCTAAGCTGATGACATTGCACTGCACTCTAGCCTAGGTGACAGAGCAAGACCCTGTCTTAAAAAAAGAAAAAAGGGCTCAGTTTCTGTACTTTAGTAGTTAGGGTACTGTCCACATACACCGGGGGCTGGTGTGTTCAAACCTGGCCCAGGCCTGCTAAACAACAATGACAGTAATAACAACAACAAAATAACCAGGCATTGTGGTGGGCACCTATAGTCCCAACTAATTGGGAGGCTGAGGCAAGAGAATTACTTAAACCCAAGAGTTGATTTGCTACATACCATCACTCATTTAAAAGTATGGTCATGTGATACTGAGCCACTGGCTACTTACCTAGCACCAGACCCTCACTGTCCTGAGAGACAGGAGAGATAAATCATGAATCAGCACAGTGTCTGATACCACTGAGACTGTGCCTGTGGCCTTCTGAGTCTGCTGTGGCTGGGGGTGAGTCTCACAGGCCTGGGAGGACCAGGAATTGGCAGCAGCATAAGCTGTACTCAGCCAGGTTCAAGTGCTGCACAGGAGGAGCCCCAAAGAGCGGCATTTAGACCTTTGAACCAGTGAAGTCCAATGCAAAATAAATGTTTGTCTTGGCTCATCTGCATAAAAAAGAAATACAAAAGCTCTGTTTCTTTTTTTTTCTCTTTCAACTATTTATGTTCTTTTTCCCCCACAGAACTTTGTCTTAATGTTAGTTTATGCCTTTTATTGATTATTCAAGTTATATCTCTGAAAAAAAAGTGTTTATAAGTTTAAATTTAGAATTTTAAAAAATTTTCTGTGACTGGCTCAGCACCTGTAGCTCAAGCAGCTAAGGCACCAGCCCCATACACCAGAGCTGGCGGCTTCAAATCCAGCCTGGGCCTGTCAAACAACAATGACAACTACAACCAAAAAATAGCTGGGCGTTGTGGTGGGCACCTGTAGTCCCAGCTACTTGGGAGGCCAAGGCAAGAGAATCACTTAAGCCTAGGAACTGGAGGTTGCTGTGAGCTGTGATGCCAGAGCACTCTACCCAGGGTGACAGGCTCAGTCTCAAAAAAAAAAAAAAAAAAAATTTTTTTTCTGTGACCTTAGGCTCTATTAATTTTTTAAATTCTTTATTGTTAAAATTATATACCTAATGAAGAAAAAATTTGGAGCTATCAAAACATAGAGGGTAAAATTTTATTGGAAATGTGTATCTTAATGAATGACATCAGGCTTTTCTTTTCCCTTCATTTAATTTATGTATCTGGGAATAAATAAGACCTATTTGCTATAACAAACTAGGGTTCAGTATCATTGTTTTCCTTGTCTTATTTTGAACGGTAAGTATTGAGAAATCTTATTCAAATAAGAAGAAGCTGGGAAAGGCAGGAGTTTTGTTATAGCCATATGCAGAATTTAGTGATCCCTAAGACCAGGCAGAAAGTCACAGCTGTTCCAGACTCACTGACAGTTGTTGTACTCACAGTTACAGTTTATTACAATGAAAGAATACAGATTAAAACTAGCCAAAGGAAGAGGCTCATGGAATAGAATCCAGGAGAGTCCCCATGTGGGACTTCCAGTTACTCTTCCTCTCCCAGTGGAGCTGTAGACAGTACTCATTCTTCCGGTAACAATGTGTGACAGTACACACAGAGTCTTGCCAGCCAGGGAGGCGAACTTGAGCCTGGGAGTCTAGACTGCTTATTAGGGCTTCATCACATACATTGAGTTGACCACCTATGCGGTTACCCTAAATTTCCAGCTCCTCCAGAGATCAAGCTGATGCCACATGCCCATAGCCCCCTCCATAAAGCATAGACCATCTGGCATGGCCCGTGGCCTCCAGAAAAATACTCTGATCATGCAGGAGATTTTAAGGCAGTGATTTTCAACTGGTATGCCACAAAAGTTTTTAAAAGATCATTAACTATTTTCAGAAGAGGCTCGAAGCACGGTGAGTATATTTTTTTACTCTTCTTTTTGATAAACTTAATTTAAGTGTGCCATGGAAGTTTAACTATAGGTTCAAGTGTGCCGTGAGATAAAAAAGATTGAAAAACACTGTTTTAAGGGATTGGTGATTACCTCCCAGGAGACAAGGGGAAAGGCCAGCCTTGTCTTTGGGCTAGGTTAATTCTTTATCACAATTTTGGGGGGCCAGGTGCAGTGGCTTACATCTTGTGAGCCTAGCACTTTCAGAGGCAGAGGTGAGAGAATTGATTGCTTGAGGCAGGAGTTGGAGATTAATGTAGAAAGCAAAAAATTGGAAACTAACTGACTTACAAAGAGATTTGTTGCTCATTCTTTAAAGTCCAGTTTGACACCGATGTTTGGAAATCTCTCTTTGATGATTCAGTGGTCTTTACACCCTCAGACAATTATAAGTTAGATTCTGTTGGGTAAAAGGTGTGCCTTTTGTAAAGCATCAGAAGGGCATTATTACAGGGGAGGTGGGAAAGGAGAATAAGTTTGACATCTCCACTTGAGGGATTCTATAGCAAATCCATTTTTTGAAAGGGGATATCAGTAAGGTGACAATGTAGAAATTAATTCCCTTAAAACAACTCTGTCTATACCTTTGGTAAAGTCTTCGTGGGCCAGATACAGTGGCTCACACCTATAATCTTAGCACTCTGGGAGGGTAAGGTGAGAGGATCTTTGAGGTCAGGAGTTTAAGACTAGCCTGAGCAAGAGCAAGAAGCTGTGTCTGCAAAAAATAGAAAAAATTAGCTGGCTACGGTGGTGCTCACCTGTAGTCCTGGCTATTCAGGAGGCTGAGGCAGGAGGATCACCTGACTTCAGTCTGAGGTTGCAGTGAATTATGATGATGCCACTGCACTCTAGCTCAGGTGACAGAACAAGCCTGTCTCATCAAAAAAATTTTAAAAAGGCTTTCCTATAACCCCAGGATATCCTGGTTTAAAGACCACAGGCTAATGAGTTATTAACTTAAACATTGAAAATCTCTTGTCATGTGGCACCTATGGCTCAGTGGGTAGGGTGCTGGCTCTATATTCCAAGCGTGGCGGGTTTGAACCCTGCCCTGGCCAAACTGCAACAAAAAAATAGCTGGGTGTTGTGGCGGGCGCCTGTAGTCCCAACTACTTGGGAGGCTGTGGCAAGAGAATTGCCTAACCCCAAGAGCTAGAGGTTGCTGCTGTGAGCTGTGATACCACAGCACTCTCCCGAGGCTGATAAAGTGAGACTCTGTCTCTAAAAAAAAAAAAAAAGAAAGAAAGAGAGAAAGAAAATCTTTTGTTGCCAGAAAAGGTTATGTTGAATACTGGAGCAGAGTGGTTATAGATGTAAAAAAAAAATATATATATATATATATATATATATGAGTCATAATCCCTGACCTACAAATACCTATAGTTTCATTGGGGAACTTCGATGATACATATTACAAAGTGATTAATAGCCATTCAAGGCCGTAAATGATCATCACGGCTGGTGGTGAGAAGGGGGACACCTGTGGGTATGAAATGAAAAGTATGATAAGCACAGTTAGCTTTCAGTTAGGCCTGATTCGTCTGGATTTCAGATAGTTAGAGAACAGGGTTAGGGAGGGCATTGCAAGCTGAGGAGGAAAAGAAACAATATGAGAGTGGGTAAGAACAGATTTATATTGGAACGGTCCTTCTAAATCCTCTTTGTCACCTACATAGCTGTATAGCTGTATTGTCTTGGTCAAGTTATCTAATTTGTTTGAGCTTTGGTTTCCTTACATGTAAAATGGTTTCCTTACATGTAAATACTCTTGCTGGATGCATTGGCTCACACCTGTAATCCCAGCACTTGGGAGGCAAAGGTGGATGGATTGCCTGAGCTAACAAGTTCCAGACCAGCCTGAGGCAGAGTGAAACCCCACCTCTGAAAAAATAGCCAAATGTTGTGGCGGGTGCCTGTTGTCCCAGCAACTTGGAAGGCTGAAGCAAGAGAATTGCTTGAGTCTAAGAGTTTGAGGTTGCTATGAGCTCTGATACTGCGGCATTCTACCAAGGGCGACAGAGTGGGACTCTTGTCTCTAAAAATAAATAAATAAAATGACATCTATAACCCAAATATCCCACAGTTCTTTGGCCTTTCGGGGCTACTTTTTCCATTGTTAGCCAAGTAAGAATATCTGAATTGCTGCCCTAGAAGACAAGATAGGCAGTCTGGACCCTTTCTTTCAACTTTGAAAACCCCCTTGAAATTGCTTTACATTCTCCTATTGTTGCTTGTCACCTGTTGCTCCAAGGCATTATTCCAGGTTACTCCTGGAATTCTGAGACAACAGTACTCCCCTGAATATCTCTTTCCATCTTCCCAAGCTTCATAATTTTAACCTATAGAGACCATAAAGCAATGAAAGCTTTACTAAAGGTGCATAATTAAGAAAGGTTTATTACAGCACATAACAGGAAATTACATAAGGACTGTTCCTAAAATTTATCAGCTCTGCCCTGTTACAGGGATCTCTTGCAGCTTCCTCCACTTTAGCCTTGTCTGCCCTTGTTGGGTGTCTTCCCTTTCTTTTTTTTTTTTTTTTTGAGATGGAGCCTCAAGCTATCCCCCTGGGTAGAGTGCCATGGCATCACAATTCATAGCAACCTACAACTCCTGGGCTCAAGTGAGTCTCCTGCCTCTGCCTCCCAAGTAGCTGGGACCACAGATGCCTGCCACAATGCCTGGCCATTTTTTGGTTGCAGCCATCATTGTTGTTTGGCGGGCCGGGTTGGGGATTCAAACCCTCCACCTTAGGTGTACGTGGCTGGCGCCTTAGCCGATTGAGCCACAGGCACTGAGCCGGATGTCTTCCCTTTCAGATCAAAACCTCTTCTCCTGAAGGACCTTCTTTTCCCTGAATCACAGATTCCTAACATCTGTCTCTGCTCCCCCTCAAAAGAGCCAACAATTTAGGAAATTAAGAAATTAAAAATAATAGGCTGTATGCAGTTGCTCGTGCCTGCAATCCTAGCACCCTGGGAAGCCAAAGCGGTTGGATGCTTGAGCTCACAAGTCCAAGAACAGCCTGAGCAAATGCTAGACTCCATCTCTAAAAATAGCTAGGAGTTGTGGCAGGTGCCCTTAGTCCCAGCTACTAGGGAGGCTGAACCCAGAGGATTGCTTAAGCCCAAGAGTTTGAGGTTGCTGTTACGCCACAGCACTTGACCCCAGAGCAACTAAGTGAGACTCTGTCTCAAAAATATATATATTAAAAATATTATAAATCTCTGTGTCCATGGAAGACAAGCCTTTTTACTTTGTTGAACAAAATTTTAGTTCCCCTCCTTGGAGGAGGCTCTGGTTCTCAGATTTGTACAACTAAGTGCCCCATTGGAGTATCCACAACAAAAGGCTTTAAATGCCAATGCCAAAATGATCGCTGGGAAGGCTGCCATTTTGGGTTTCTGTTACACATATATGAAAGACTTGCCACAGTGTCCAACAGCAAGAAGTACTTGATGCATTTTTTTTTTAAGTAAAAAAGAGGCAATATCAGTTTTAGAAAGATTACCCTGTCAGCAGGAAATGGCCTGTATGGAGGAGGGACTGCAAGTGCAGGAGCGTTGAGAGCAGTTGGACACCTTGGTACAGTTCAGGCGTCCTGAGGGTTCAGGCTGACAGCCCAGTAAGTTTGGACTCTCCACAGTCTACAGTGTATAGAAATCCAAATACTAGTGCTGTTTTTTAAAACCTTTTATTAAGGTGTAATGTACATATAGAAAATACACATTGTAAGTGTACAGTTTATTGCATTTACAGTAAATATATATTTTTTAACTTGTCTACAAGGTTTATAATTTGCCTTTATTCTTTCTCCAGATAATTTTTATGGTGGGACGAGGATACCTATCCCCAGATCTCAGTAAGGTACGGAGTAACTGTCCAAAAGCCATGAAGAGATTAATGGCAGAGTGCCTCAAAAAGAAAAGAGATGAGAGACCGCTCTTTCCCCAAGTAAGGAAAAACTTCATTCTACCTAAAAGAACAGACTAACATTCAAAGGCAGGTTTCTGCTCATTTTTTCAGCCACGCAGCTTCCATTTTCTGCGTTGGGGTTCCATGTGCAGACTCCAAACAAGCAAACATGTGAAGATGGTTTTATAAAGCTTGAGCAGTGGTTCACCTAGAAATTTGTGTTCCCAATACAAAATAGTCAGAAAAACTTTGCACTTGTCTAGTAGTTCTCAAACATTTTGATCTCTGAATCCATTTGCACATTTAAAAATTACTGAAAACCCTTCCCAAAAAGCTTGTGGTTATATAAATAATTATTGGTATATTAGAAATGAAAGTTGTTTTAAAATATTTATGAATTGTGAATTTATTTAAACATAATAACAAAACCAAAATGTTAAGTAACATTTAGATAAAACAGTTATGCTATCCAAAACCAAACAAATAGAAGAGCTGTATTATTTTTCCTTTTTTGGCAAATCTTACTATGTTGCAATTTGCACATCATGTCATCTCTGAAAACTCCAGTTGTAAAATAATGACAGTAAAAAGGGCAAATATTTCTCACTGTTATTATGAAAATAGTTTTGACCTTGTGGACATCTATAGATCACACTTTGTGAACCACTCCTTTAATTCTTCCTTATTGTAAAATAAACACATTCCAAGCTTCCCATTAACTAGGCCTTTTTGAGGGGCATTTCCACCAAGGGCAAAAAGAACAAGCAACTATCAGCTCAGTCTGCCTTTCTCTGATTCTTGATAACTTTCTTTGCTTTTTATCTTTTCATGTTTCATCTTAATTACTACAGTAATTAAGTTAATAAGCCCCACAAAGAACTATAAAACTAAGTGTCTCGGCAAGCTTAGAGTTTGTCTGTAGTAGATATTATAATATAAATGCAGTGTTTTCTGAAGCTTAGTAAGTTCTTGATAGCACTGTATAAATATGCCTTGTTATCAATACAGTTTCAAGTGGAAAGTGATGATTGCCATAGTTACTCTGCTATCATAATTATGAGGATGTTCTTTTTGTGAACCATAATGCTTTTAAATATCCAGTCTTAGCTGGATTACTTAGAAGTCACTATTATTATAAGAATGTAATTTACTCATCCTTTATTTTCTTATCTTAAAATTTTTTTATTCTCTAAAGATTTAAAGAAGATAAAATTTATGGCTTTGATATTTTGGGCATTTTTGGATTTTTTTTAAGGGTCTTACTATGAGGCCCAGGTTGGAGTATAATGGTGCAGTTGTAGCTCACTGCAGCCTTGAACTCTAGGCTCAAGCTATCCTCCCACCTCAGCTTCCCAAGCAGCTGAGACTATAGGCATGTATCACCATGTCTGGCTAATTTATTTGCTTATTTCTAGAGATGGAGTCCTGCTGTTTTGCCTAAGCTGGTATTGAATCCTGGCCTCAAGTGATCTTCCTGCCTTGGTCTCCCAAAATTCTGGGATTTATAGGCATGAGCCTCTGAGTCAAACTGATATTTTTAACAAGTCTCTTGGGGTTGCCTTAGAGAAGACTAGAGAGACTAAATATTAAATGGATAGATAAATATCTCACATACTGTTATTCTACATTACTGTTCCTTTGAGGAAGAGTTTTGGGGTTTTCTGTTTTTAGCTCAGACTATCACAATAAAAGGCCAGTGCTGGGTGGCACTCCTGTGGCTCAAAGGAGTAGGGCATCGGCCCCCTGTGCTGGAGGTAGAGGGTTCAAACCCAGCCCCGGCCAAAAAAGAAAAAGACCAGTGTTGTTGACCAGTGTCAGGATGACCTGTACAGTTTTCTCTTTCCACATCCCAGGTGCTAAGCCTTTTTATTTAGCATGTTTGATTTACATTACTAATATAAATTACAGGGTGGCGCCTGTGGCTCAAAGGAGTAGGGCACTGGCCCCATATACTGGAGGCAGCAAGTTCAAACCTAGCCCTGGTCAAAAAAGTTGCAAAAAAAAAAAATGTAAATTACATCCTTAGGCCCACTTCTAAAATGATATTAATAGGAGAAAAATGATCATACTTCTAAATATATTAATTCCATGGTATCAAAAATGAAATGCACATATGAATTTTCCAGATTATTTGAGCTACCCCTTTTATGTACTATTTTTATTTTTTTATTTTTTTTGGAGATAGAGTTTTACTTTGTCACCCTCGGTAGAGTGCTGTGGCGCTATAGCTCAGAACAACCTCAAACTCTTAGCCTCAAGCAGTTCTCTTGCCTCAGCCTCCCAAGTAGCTGGTACTACAGGCACCTGCCATAGTGCCTGGCTATTTTTAGAGACGGGGTCTCACTCTTGCTCAGGTTGGTCTCAAACCTGTGGGCCCAAGCAATCTGCCCGCCTCAGCCTCCCAGAGTGCTGGGATTACAGGCATGAGCCATTGCACTGGGCCTATTTTCAAATTTTCATTACGAGATGCCATTCCATACATACTATTACATGCCACAAAAATTTTAAATAGCTAAAGATCTAGTTATAAAAGACACAAATGTAAAATATGGTATTTTTAATAGTCTTGAGATGGGAAAGTCTTTTCCTAAAGCAAGAGACAAAATTCAGAAGTTACAAAGGAAAAGATAAACAGATATGACTATGCTAAAATTTCTTCTATATAGTAAAAATAACACTTAAAGATGTAGAAAAAAATAACTGTAGCATGTAAAACAAAGAGTAAATATTTGTAGAATACAAAGGAATCCTACAAACCAAAGAGTAAAAGACAATTAATAGAAAATGGACGCTGGCTCGGCACCTGTGGCTCAAGTGGCTAAGGCGCCAGCCACATACACCTAAGGTGGCGGGTTCGAATCCAGCCCAGGCCGCCAAACAATAATGACAGCTGCAACCAAAAAATAGCCAGGCATTGTGGCAGGTGCCTGTGGTCCCAGCTACTTGGGAGGCTGAGGCAGGAGACTTGCTTGAGCCCAGGAGTTGGAGGTTGCTGTGAGCTGTGATGTCACAGTCCTTCTACCCAGTCAGACAGCTTGAGGCTCTGTCTCAAAAAAAAAAAAAAAAAGGAAAAAAAAAAGAAAAGAAAATGACACTGGCAGGGCTCAGTGGCTCACTCCCATAATCCCAGCACTCTGGAGGCCAAGGTGGGCGGGTCGCCTGAGCTCACAGGTTTGAGACCAGCCTGAGCCAGAGCAAGACCCCATCTCTAAAAAATAGCCAGGAGTTTAAAAAAAAAAAAAACAGCTGAGCATTATGGTGGGTGCCTATAGTCCCAGCTACTTGGGAGGCTGAGGCAAGAGAATCACTTTAGCCCAAGCATCTGAGGTTGCTTTGAGCTATGATGCCCTGGCACTCTACCAGGGGGCAGAAAGTGAGACTCTGTCTCCAAAAAAAAAAAAAAAAATAGAAAATGGACAAAAAGGATTAAAAACAGGTGGCTCGGTGCCCATAGCTCAGTGAGTAGGGCACCAGCTACATACACCAAGGCTGGCAGGTTTGAGCCCACTCCAGGCCTCCTAAACAATAATGACAACTGCAACAAAAATAATAGCCGGGCATTGTGGTGGATGCCTGTAGTCCCAGCTGCTCCGGAGGCTGAGGCAAGAGAATCGCTTAAGCCTGTGAGTTTGATCTTGCTGTAAGCTGTAATGTCATGGCACTCTACTGAGGGTGACATAGTGAGACTCTGTCTCTAAATAAATAAATAAAAGCCCAGGAGTTGGAAGCAGCAGTGAGCTATGATGGTGCCACTGCACTCCAGCCTGGGCAAAAGTGAGACTCCTCTATCTCAAAAAATAAAGATTGAAAAAAAAAGATAAAAACAGATGATTCACAAAAGAAATATAAATGGTGAATGAACTTAGGAAATGGTGAACAGATTTTAGTAGCAGCAGTAAAATGCAAAGTCACATAGCATTTTAATTTTGCTTCTGGGATTGACAATATCCAGGACTGAAAACTATTGGAAAGTGAGGAATTTCCAATTGGTGGGAATGTAAATTGTTGAGTCTTTTGGAAGGACTTAGTAGAATCCATAAATTTAATAAATTTAAAATATTCCAAAAATTTATTCTACAGAACCTACTTTCATAAGTGTATGTGTGTGTATATATATATATATGAATGTTTACTATAATAGGAAAAATTAGGCATGTAAAGATTAAGGTAGCTCTGTAGAGATGACATGGATATGGGCAAGAAAAAAAGGAAAACAGTGCAGAAAAAATATATGTAGTATGGTGCCACTTTAAAAGGTGGTGTGAGTGGTCTCTGTTTTCATATGTGTATGTTTATGCATAGAAAGGGTCCCAGAAAAAGCATAGGCTCGGCTGGATGCAGTGGCTCATGCCTATAATCCTAGCACTCTGAGAGGCCTAGGTGAGTGGATAGCTTGAGCTCACAAGTTCGAAATCAGCCTGAGCATAAAGCAAGACCTTATCTCTACTAAAAATAGAAAAACTGAGGCAAGAGGATCTCTTGAGCCCAAGATTTAGAGGTTGCTATGAGCTATGATGCCATGGCACTCTAACCAGGGAACAGCTTGAGACAGTCTGAAAAAAAAATCAAAAGTATAGGCTCTAGCAGTGGTTACCCTGAAAGGTGGAGTTTAAGAGCTTTGTATTTCTTATTTTAGAAGTTTCTATGTTATTTGAATTTTTATTGCATATTATGCTTGGAATTTAACAATTTTTGTAACATTGCTTACTTCTTTGTCTTATATTAATCATAAAGATTATAGTTTAACTTAAGAAAAAGTTTTGGTAGCTCAGGGCAATAATAAAAGTAATAGTGGCTGCTAAAGTTTTCTTGAATACTACTTACTATAGGCCAGGCATTATGCTGAGCCCTATAAATAAGTCTCATGATTATGAACATGCATTATCATGCTGTATGCCTTCAAGGGTCATAACTATTTCTTTGTACCTTAAAATATATAAATTTCTATGTTTTGTGTATTGGTGTCTATTTGTAGAGGTCTCCTGTCTTCAACTCTTGGGTTGTCACCTGTCACTTCTCATGTGCCACTAGCAGTCTGAGTCAGTGGGATTCTGCTTTTAATTAGGTGTGTGTAAGATATTCCTGTTGCTAAGTTTCTTTAAAGGGTGAGTTGTTCTGATAGTTCTGTTTAAAGATGGCCATATGTGCTTTTTTATACTCCATCTTCTTCCCAAAAGGGACTTGTGGGTCTGTGCTAAATAGGTTTTATAATTGCTTTAAAATTTTTATTATTCACTGTTTCAAGGCTGGCAAATGAGCTAAAAATCAAACAAAAGCTAAGTCTAAGTTACATTCCTCATTCAGTTTATAGAGATGAAAGCTGTAGTAGTTTGGTAGTTTTCCTTTTAACAAGTTATCAATTTCCTTGTAAATATTTTTCCAAGCATTTATGATAAATACCAAAAACTATGTAAAATTTCAGGTACTTTCTTGTAAAATATGATGGGACTTTCAAAGACTTACACCACCCAGATTTTCATTCTTTCTGTTTTTTCTTTTTCTTTCTTTTTTTTTCCTTTCTTTTTTTTTTTTGTTTTTGTTTTTGTTTTTGTAGATTCTCGCCTCTATTGAGCTGCTGGCCCGCTCATTGCCAAAAATTCACCGCAGTGCATCAGAACCCTCCTTGAATCGGGCTGGTTTCCAAACAGAGGATTTTAGTCTATATGCTTGTGCTTCTCCAAAAACACCCATCCAGGCAGGGGGATATGGTGCGTTTCCTGTCCACTGAAACAAATTAAATGAGCAAGAGAGTACAGGAGAGTAGCAACAAAAGGAAAATAATGAACATATGTTTGCTTATATATTAAACTGATTAGGATATTCTCTTTTTTTTAAAGGTAAACCAAAGAACACTTGTGTTTTTAAGGACTAGATATAATTTCTTCCCAATCTAAAATTCATACTTAACATTGGATTTTCAACATTCAAGGGTTGAAATATACCAATATTACTAAAAAGTGGCAGTGCCTCTTCTAGAGGCTTTACTTCCTGTTCCAAGTTTGTTTTGTTTACTTGGTTATTTTAATTATTAAACTTCAGTTTTCTCTTTCAGTTTTCTCATGCAACTTTTGTTACTAGCTGTCACTTATCTGTTAGGGACTCCAAAGGAAAAACACTCCTGTGTGTGTTTGCAGGTGGGAAGTTGCCTGGGTTAGATAAGGCAAACTGAACAGACACAATTTAGGATGTCACTAAAAGTGAATAATCCCTGTTTTTATTCTCAATATTTTTTTCTATAACTATTTCTTTTTACTACAATTTGGAAATTTTGGATATTATTTATTTCCTTGAAGCAGTAGACTGAATTTCTTTTTATAAGTTGTGGGTATGAGTGACCAAAGATATTGTTAGCAGTAGCATGTTTGACACGAGTAAATGTTTACTTTGGGTTTTTAGTGAAAAAATGTTATAAATTGGAGTTCCTTTTAAATAATATTTCTTTATTCTCATATTAAGAATGTCTTACATGTATAGAAGTCAAATTTACTAGAAAATGCATTTCCATAGTAAAACACCCACCCACACACCCCTACAATTTCAGAGAATTCTGTGAGAACTTCCACATTTGTTTGTTTCTCTTTTAGATAACTCTGGTTGCTAAACAACCAGGTAATAGATTTTTTTAAATTGTTATTATTTAAATTATACTTACCTGTCAAGATGCATATTTTAGCAATCACCTTATCACTGTTTCTCATGAAATTTCTGTCCTTATATTCTTTGCTGAGCGAGATTCTACTCATGATGAATGAATGCTGTTCTCTGTTTATATTCCGAAGTCTAAGCATTTGTTAGCACTCTCTAATGCCTGCACTCTGCTGTGTAGAAGGTGACTAATGTGGGAGTCAGTGTATTCTTACCGGGATTCAAAGGGAATCAAAAGTGAAAGCACAGCATTGTTGTTGTCCTGTCAAAGATACAGCCATCCCTACTTCATAGTCAGCCCAGGAACCAAAACCCACCCGGTAACTGTATCTTGGATTTGTCATGATTTTGAAGTACAGCTACAAGGTTTTTCTATCAAGCAGGCAGTACCTGCATAAATGCCATCCTTCTTTGGAGTCAATAAAGAAGAAAATTGGGAAGACTTTGAAAATATTTTCTTTATTTGAATAGTTAGATTTCATCCAGGCAAACCATTCAGCAATATTAATAATTATGGCAAACCTGGCCCATTGTTTAGGGAGCTTAAGTAATGCCATTGTGATTTCAGAAATAAATTCATGACTTTCAATTTAGGCAAGATAGTGAAAAAGAACATTTCTCATATTTTGAAAACTGAGAATAAGAAAAGGATAAAAGAATGTAATATTGGAATATATTACAATACATGATTTCTAAATCCTCCAGTGACACTAAAGATATTATTAGTGATTATTAGATGAGGTTTTATTTATTCACAAATAAAATAGCAGGCATGTAACTGACAAAGTTTTTACAAAATTCACTTTACTGAATGCTCAAAAGGGTTTTGGCATTTTGAAGCACAAATGTCGAAGAATTTTTTTTTAGTGATAGAGCTTTTTCTATGATTTCCCACTATACCTGCTTCACTTTTATTTTCCTTTCATTGTTCACCCCCTCCCATCTCCATTTGACACCTTTCTTTCTTTATCTCCTTTACCAGGGGGCATGGCCAAGCTCTGTAGAGCTGCTCAGAAACTCTCTGTGCTATCTATAGATACTAGAACTTGCCTCCAAAGGATTACATGGTAATTCTACTATCCTTTCCAAATTGGGCCCAGTTGGAAATGTTAGTGGAAGAACATTGAAAGTGTGGCAGGTTGGCTGGGGCATTGCTTCACACCTCTAATCCCAGCACTTTGGGAGGCTGAGGTGGGAGGATCATTTGAGCCCAGGAATTTAATACCAGCCCAGCAACACAGCGAGACCCCGTCTATACAGAAAATTAGCCAGGCGTGTGTTACATGCCTATAGTTTTCAGCTAGTTGGGAGGCTGAAGCAGGAGACTCACTTGAGCTCAGGAGTTGGAGATTGCAGTGAGCATATGATCATGCCACTGCACTCCAGCGTGGAAGAGAAAGATCCCATCTCTAAATAAATAAATGTATTTTTAAAGGAAAAAAAATTAAAATGTGACAGGTAGCATGTTTAAATAACATGGATTCAAAGAAATAAGAAGCAGTAGAAGTAAATCAGTTTCCCTTTCTGTTTTTTGTTGTTTGATTGTCTTATATTGAGTTGTAGATATAGCCTCCAAATAAAGAAAAATATGATTTTTAAAACCCACACGTAGTGTTAGTCTTTTAGACGAGGTAATTGGAACAGAAGGACATTCATTCTCTAGTGATGCTTCTTTCCTAAAACCTTATTTTTTTTTTATTAAAGTTGATTTCCTTCTTCAGAAGGCAAGCTTTTTATCAAATTTTCATTTACATTTTAAAAGTTTTACTAGCCAATCATGAAGAATAAGATTTTTCCTCTTGATTCTTAAATAGTTTTTAAATGGTTTAAATATTTCAGGGACCAAATGTTTCAGGGTTATTTTCAGGTACTATACCAGCTGTTTAAGTACTAAACCAGTAGTTAAAATCATCTTCTCTAAAATAGTGGCCACTTAACATACCAGCTTAAATAGCCTTTCCCTCACATGGGCCATTCTTTAGGAAATTACCTGCATTTTTTAAAATATTACGAAATGAGTACTTCATGATTAAAATATTTCATCAGTTACAGTCTTTTTTTCTTTTTCTTTTTTTTTTTTTTTGAGACAGAGCCTCAAGCTATCCCCCTGGGCAGAGTGCCATGGCATCATAGCTCATAGCAACCTCCAACTCCTGGGCTCAAGCCAGTCTCCTGCCTCCGCCTCCCAAGTAGCTGGGACCATAGGCGCCCGCCACAACACCTGGCCATTTTTTGGTTGCAGCCATCATTGTTGTTTGGCGGGCCCGGGCTGGGGATTCGAACCCACCACCTTAGGTGTATGTGGCTGGCGCCTTAGCCGATTGAGCCACAGGCGCTGAGCCCAGTTACAGTCTTATTTGAGAATTATTGAATTACTGAACATTTCTATAGCACTTTTTATTTTACTAAATATTTATCTCTCCTGTGACTGTTTCTCAAAAAATTTAAGAAGCCAGTATATGGGCCGGCTGCGGTGGCTCATGCCTATAATGCTAGCACTTGGAAGGCCAAGGCGAATGGATTGCCTGAGCTCACAGGTTCGAGACCAATCAGAGCCAGAGCAAGACCTCATTTCTAAAAATAGCCGGGTGTTGTGGCAGGCACCTGTAGTCAGTCCCAGCTACTTGAGAGGCTAAAGCAAGAGAATCGCTTAGGCCCAGGAGTTTGGGGTTGCTATGAACTAAGACGAGATGGCACTCTACCAAGGGTGACAAAGTGAGACTATGTCTCAAAATAAAAGAAGCCTAGTATATGTATGCCAAAATGTTTCCCATTCTTTTGAAACTTCCTGAAAGATCATCACAAAGTCAGGAAGGACTTACTCTGGTTTCAATTGACTGACTACTTACCTCTGAAGCAGTGATTGATTTAAGAAGTAACCTATTAGATTTTTTTATAGCATATTTTATCTTTAAGGATGTTTATCAAATTATATGTATAATGGTCATTGAAATACATTCCATTTTGGAGTAAAGAGTAATTAATAATATTTTTTAAGTAGTTAACAAGTCCTTAGCTTTCAAATAAACAACCTATGGCATTTGAAGTATCTAAAATTACAGACCTGTTTTTTTAAGTCTTCCCAAATAGCTGAGCGCAGTGGCTCATGCCAGTAATCCTAACACTCTGGGAGGACAAGACAAGTGGATTGCATGAGCTCACAAGTTTGAGATCAGCCCGAGCAAGAGCAAGACCTCATTGTGGCAGGCACCTGTAGTCCCAGCTACTCAGGAGGCTGAGGCAAGAGAATCACTTGAGCCCAAGAATTTGAAGTTGCTCTGAGCTATGATGCCATGGCACTCTACTGGGGGCTACAAAGTGAGACTCTGTCTCAGGAAAAAAAAAAACAGTCTTCCCAAATATTCTCTGCCCTATCCCTAAATAATGTCAAATGGCTAAAAGAACTTAGGTTATCTTCAACCAGAAAGGATGGGAAAGAAAATATTTCATTTTGGCCTCTAATTAATTTTTCTGCTAATTAAATTAATATACCAAGATTTGCTTAAAATCACAAAGTCAAATAAAAGCAGAGTTGACTTTTACTTAAAGTAGGGTAGGTGAAACAGTAGAAATCTCCAGATATGCAAAAAGCACTAAGTAAGAAAATATTTTTCCCCCAAAAGCAAACTTACTGCCTATTTTTACTCCCATCTTTTCCTTAAAATTCTCTGTGATTTCAGGGAAATTTATAAAAAGAGTTATTTTATTGATTCCTGAACTATAAATTCTTTTTTATTTCCTAGACCCGAAGTGTGATTATAAAAAGAACTACAGTCTGTTAGAATTAATAGACTTTAATTTGCTTTAATTTGTATTTGATTTGGAGTTTGTTGGTGAAATTTTATTTTTTGTGGGTTTTTCTAAGGCTGTTATTTAAGTTTGTACAACAAAATGAAGTGTCTAAGTGTTATAATGAATAGGAAAATCCGAAATTTTTGAAAGTATTTTTAAAGCGTTATATAAGATTTGGCTTAGATATCATTGCTTTCCAATATTTCTTCACTTAATAGATGAATTTTAGCCATTTTTATAAAGCTTTCTGTTATGTAAGTCTTATTTTCACATTGGCTTCCTTTAATGAAATTTAGATTCTTCTAGATACAGTGACTACTCATAAGAATGTTGCTAATCACTTTATTAAAATATATTAAAATAGTGAAAATAGCAACCTTAATACTATAATGTACTCAAACTATAAACAATGATAGTGAGAATGTTTATATATTTCTAGTCTCTGTGTTGTACTCTGCAAAATGTTAGAAATTTAATTTAGCTTTTTTTCTTTTCATTTTAATCAGTGCCCAACTCCCCAATCCTTTTAACTTTTAAATATGAGGTAATAATTCTTTTATCCTTCTTTGATCTTTTGACTCAAAATACCTCAGTTAATTGCTTATTAAAAGGAATCCTTGCATGGAAAGAGATAATATGACTATTTGTAGTCATAGTGGTTGTTGTATTCCAAGTGGGAAAACAAATTATTAATTAATGAGAGTCATTGAGGGGCTCAGGGGTCTTGGAGTCAGCACCTGTTTCCATCCCAGCTCTCCATTTTCTAGCTGGACGATCCCAGGCAAGTTACTGAGCACTGTAAAGCCCAGCTTGCTCATCTGTAGAATAGAGATAAAGCATCTGCCTTCGTTGGGGTTTTACCATGAGGATCAGATGCAAATGTGTCTAAGGTGTTCAGTGAGGTACTTGGCATATGTCAGGCTCCCACTCACTAACATTACCAGCTTAAAAATCTGAGAATTCAGTCAGCCAGTCATTATCAAATCTGTTGTTTGTTGGAACATACCAATATTATCTAGCAACCTTGGAATCTAATAGCAATCAGAAATTAGATTGGAGCAGGGTGAGGTGGCTCACACCTGTAATCCCAACACTCTGGGAAGTCAAGGAAGGAGGATTCCTTGAGCTCAGGATTTCCAAGACCAGCCTGAGTAAGAGTGAGATACCATCTTGGTAGGTACTTATAGTCCCAGCTACTTGGGAAGCTGAGGCAGGAAGATCCCAGGAGTTTGAGGTTGCTGTGAGCTAGGCTGATACCACAGCACTCCTTATTCCCTCCTTATAAATGATTGCTTAGATCTTCAACAGAAGCTGCTATTGCAAAATGATATGATGGCTAACTAAATTCTAAGTCATCAGTTCTTAATCA
>CAUYQV010159162.1:0-19412 GCA_963574575.1 Galagoides demidoff | reverse complement strand
CCTCCGCCTCCCAAATAGCTGGGACCACAGGCGCCTGCCACAATGCCTGGCCATTTTTTGGTTGCAGCCATCATTGTTGTTTGGCGGCCCGGGCTGGGGATTCGAACCCGCCACCTTAGGTGTACGTGGCTGGCGCCTTAGCTGATTGAGCCACAGGCGCTGAGCCAGGAAATATTTTTTATTCAGAATCCAATTAATGGGCTCAGCGCCTGTGCCTCAATCAGCTAAGGCGCCAGCCACGTACAACTAAGGTGGCGGGTTCGAATCCCCAGCCCGGGCCCGCCAAACAACAATGACGGCTGCAGCCAAAAAATGGCCGGGCATTGTGGCGGGCGCCTGTGGTCCCAGCTACTTGGGAGGCGGAGGCAGGAGACTCGCTTGAGCCCAGGAGTTGGAGGTTGCTATGAGCTGTGATGCCATGGCACTCTACCCAGGGGGAAGGCTTGAGGCTCCGTCTCAAAAAAAAAAAAAAAATTTCCTTATGGGCCAAAGACAGTGGCTCATGCCTATAATCCCAGCACTCTGGGAGGCCAAGGTGGATAGATTGCTTGAGCTCAGGAGTTCAAGACCAGCCTGAGCAAGAGGGAGACCTCAGTCTCTAAAAACTAGCTGGGCACTGAGGCAGACGCCTGTAGTCCAGCTACTCAGGAGGCTGAGGCAAGGGAATTAATTGCTTGAGCCCAAGAGTTGGAGGTTGCTGTGAGACGTGACACCACGGCACTCTACTGAGGGCGGTATACTGAGATTGTTTAAAAAAAAAAAAAATTCTTACTATGGTTTGTATTATGAACACATACAACCTGAATATTTATGTGAGCTCTCCTAATTTTATTTATTTTTGAGACAAGGCTGGCCTTAAACTCCTCGGCCCACTTGTCTCCTGAATAGCCAGCACGACAGGAGCAGGCCCACCACACCCTGCTAAACTATCCTAATTTTAAAATGCTGAAAACTAATCTGAAACTTTTACAAACACACAAAAAGCAGGTTATAAATAGAACTTTAAAAAGATACATCATAGATCTCTAGGTTCCTACCCAGTTTTGTCTTTTGACCTAAATGCATATTTTACAAATGTCTTTCCCTGAAACAAAATCTCCTTACACAGCATGCAAAGGGTGATGCAAAAATAGTTTATTATGATATGGTTTATGTAAAGTTAGGTAGTATTTACAAAATAAAAATGATCAGCTACACCCAAGGGAATCTAGCATGTCACACAAAGGAATAAATATTTTGACAAAGTAACACTTCAATCGTCATGAACAGTTAATCACACACTTTGAAATAGAAAAAGCCTCCAACTAAGCCATAGTTGTGTTTTTGTTTGTTTGTTTTTAAAGCAAGCATGAGCAGCTCAACTAGCACGGCCTTTCTCTTCAGGACACAGGTCTGACAGAAGATGACCCATCCAGGGGTCTGCCCCTCAGATCCAAGACCTACACCAGCTCCCAGGGAGGCTGTGCTCAACAACTTGCCTTGTGGGGAACATTATCATTTAGTATTAGAATGGTAAAATTAAACACCAAGTTAAATTTATACAAGCTTATTCTCTGAGCAGTTACCACGTGACTACTGAGATCCTTAGCTGTGACAGAAGTG
Organism: Galagoides demidoff; assembly: GCA_963574575.1. Classification (NCBI taxonomy): domain Eukaryota; kingdom Metazoa; phylum Chordata; class Mammalia; order Primates; family Galagidae; genus Galagoides; species Galagoides demidoff. Next base: position 17,810 of record CAUYQV010159162.1, on the reverse strand, counting down.
ATTCTATGAATCATTTCCAAACTTGTCACAGCTAAGGAAAATCACCCACGTCTCTACTCTGTTCATGTATTTATGCCCTCGTAGTGTGGCATAGTGTTTTTGTCTAATAGCTGGATTGAGACATTCACCCTCAAGAATGGTGTATTTGTGAGAAAAATCATTAAGAATAACTGTTGAGAAGCTACATGGATGCGTTGCTTTTTATAAATATTACCTTAGGAAAACCACATGAATTAATTCTTACCACTTAACTGGTATTGAATCCTAACATAAGTCAGTAGATAAGCTGTTAATACTAAAGGTAAATCCTAAAATCTTTTAAGATCCATTTTAATTGAAGCTCTGTGATATAAATGTAGCAAACAGTGATCTGAGTATTCTTCACAACCTATCCTAACTTTCTATAAACCAGAACTAAGTATGTGACAAGACTGCTGTCTCACTGCAGAAGGGGAGGGATATGTTGGTACAGCTGGGTACAGGTGGTCTGTGTCTGATGACTGCTTTTCTGGAATGTCCTTTCCTTAGGTGACTCCAGCTATGTCCTGCGGATGCCCCCTCACCGAGGCTGCAGAGGGAGCTCACCTGTGCCCATGCACACAGAGACACTACTGGATTCTATGACTCCTTATTGTAAAATAAAATGCATGACAAGTTGTGGCCACCATAAAATTACACAGTATAACCAGACAGCCAGGAACCCAGACAGTTCAGTGGCTTTGCACAGCAAGGAGTCAAGAATGTTGACAGTGACCAGCAGTCACACCCTTGATACCAGAGCTGGGCCTCAAGCCAAGTCTCCCTACGAGGTTTAAATTATGTGTGAAATAGTCTGGTCAAGATGCAGCTACCATTTTTCTTTATTTTTCTGATTGGCTCTACCAAGAACAGGTAATGCAGAATTCTTCTAATTCAAAACAATCTTTGGATGTAGGGTTATCATTATTTTAGATATTGTATACATTCTTTAAAGCCATCTGCTGAATGTCCAAAGCTTTTAAAAAGAACAATCATTAAAACATTCCTCGTAGTGCAGGTGGGGTTCAACGGTGCAGTTCTCTCCATCATAAAAAAAGGACGTATGTAGATTTTCTTAAAAACCCATACAAACTGTCACAAAATTCCCTGCAGTAACTTCTCAGTAATATTTACACTGCTTGCTCTCAATAATATACAGGTTATTTTAAAGAAAATAAACACAGCTGCTTTTAAATACAGAAACCTTGCAAGTGACAACTGAGCCTGCAGCAGCAGCACTTGGGGGCTATACCTGAGCCCCCAGAGGACACCGCCCCGAGATACCCACAGGGGTCTGTCCCATGTGGGGATGGCCTGGCGTTAAGCTATTAACTCCCCTACTCAGAGCTGAAGGACTTCAGAGAAGGGAGATGTACTCTGAAACTGGTAAGAGCCTTGAGCAAGGGCTTTTCCACAGCAGATTTCAGAGAATTGAAATTTACCAGGCTTCGCCTGAAGCCGACTCCCCGTTTTCATCTGTGAAATATGTGTGCACATATGTGTGAAGTCCATGAGACTATGCACGAGTAGCGCACACGGCACCTCACAGGCAGTTTGCAGAATGACTTGGGGAGCGACCATGGGGGAGGCAGAGTGCGAGGGTCTCAGAGTACTCCAGAGGGTGCCCTGACCTGACCTGACGAAGACCCGTCACACAGGATTAGAAGTCTAACGTCTGAGCTTATGCCTTTAAGAACTTTATAACACAGACAAACCCAGGGAAAAAAGGGATGTGCTGCCTGTGGTCAGCTTTGGACCCGGCTGTGTGGACACTGGCAGCAGCCTAATGTTCATCCTCAAGAAAACAGATGCTGAGCTGAGCAGCCCAGGAACTCTTCCTTTAAGAGCAGAGGTGGGAAACAGTGTACAAACACCTTAACTTTAAGAACCTTTTGAATAAGTGATTTCCCAGTAGCCATCTTCCCAATGCTTTCAGTACGAGTCAAAGTGATTTTGCCAGGACACTGAAATTCATTCACTCATCTCAGCCAAATGGAGAAAACACAGGGGCCATCCTGTCAGTAGGAAGGGGGAACAAAATCCCCTCTGACACGTGTCATCTCTCAGTGCTCCAACATGGACATCTGGGCAACACGTGAAGGTTGATTTATGGGCAAGTTTCTTGTACAAAGGCTGTAATGACTCAACTATTCAGGACATTATTTAGGGTGTGAGACGTTATGAATGAATAGTTTCCAGGGAAAGGAAGCTTAATTAAATTACCAAACATTTCTTTAAAATTTCAACATTGAGGCCAGGTGTGGTGGTTCACACCCATAATCCTAGCACTCTGGAAGGCCAGGGCAGGTGGATTGCCTGAACTCACAGGTTCAAGACCAGCCTGAGCAAGAGTGAGACCCCGTCTCTACTAAAAATAGAAAAACTACCTGGGCGTTGTGCCACACACCTGTAGTCCTAGCTATTTGGGAGTCTGAGGCAAGAGGATCACTTGAGCCTAGGAATTTGAGGTTGCTGTGAGCTATGACACCATAGCACTCTACTAGAGGTGACAGTGAGACTGTCTCAAACAAAAAAATAAAATTTTAACATTAAATTCCTTTAAAGAACAGTATCATACATTTGCATTCTTTATAAAATTTTGAAAATACTTTCTTTCCCCCTTTCCTAGTCACAAAGGGGTCATAGGTTTTGTTAGCTTTTTAAAAAAATTATGTCTTATAAAGTCTTAAATTCCAAGCTTCTTTAGGACAATAATAAGCAAACTCTTACTTTCATGAAAAATAAATGTTGCTAAGTTACATTCTTTTCACTCTGAAATATAACTGCAGTAAATCTTGGACAAATCAGCCAGTGAGTGGCTGGGAGTGTGTGGCCAGACATTAACATAGCCACAGGTCACACAAAGGAACAGGACAGCAGAGCCAGGCCACAGGGTGCATGGGACAAACAGGCAGCAGCAGGGGTCAGACCAGCAAGGGGGCCACAGTGATTGCCTGCTTGTGTGGGTGACCTGTTGTAACCAGCTCCAAGGGCCCTACACACTGGGCAGCCCTGCTCTGCTGGGTGTCAGCATGATAAAAAGACCTTGCTCCCTTATCAGTCAGACCCCTTCAGGCTCATTCTGAGGGTCACAATGGTGCAGATTCCCTTCTCTCTTCCTGGCCTGGCCTGAGGGGATGGCGGGAGAGGGGGTGCTCAGGCAGCAAGCACCCCCCATCACCCACGCAGACTATGAGGGCCTGTTCTTGGTTCTTTCTGCCTTTGCACTTGCTGGATTCAAAAGGAGAGCCTCTAACTTCAGAGGTAAAGGTAAACCCTCACTTTCAGCACACGGCTCTTCCCCGTCACCCCCAGATGTTTGGCCTAGTTCCAACACCTTTGGCACAGCTTGTTCCCACAGTGACAAGTCTGCACTCCTCTTCACCCCTACACCCTACACGTGCATGGGAATCTGCAGGCAGTACTGGGGGGCTGGGCGCCACTTATGTGCATAAAGGAATGACCAGCAATGACCACCAGTGTCTGGACGTATATAACGTCGTTTGTTATGTGCTCACAAAGCCACCAAAAGAAGTCAAACCAGTGTTTCCATTAGTATGTCTGGCACAGCTGACTTACAGGTTATGAAGTTAACTGTAGGAACACATTTGAAATTGGGAAGCCTGTCCATATAGCCGCCTCTTCACCAGGGCTGTTGGGCAGGCTCCCTGCAGCCTAGCAGTGCCTACTCCTGACAGCCTGCTGCCTGCAGCAACCCACAGGCATGCCCTCCAGCAGCAGACACTGGTCACCTCCACCTCCATGTTTATTCTCTCTTCTCTGAAATTCACTTGCTTCTCTCCTTCCCAGGGGATCTGCATGCCTGCAGGGAGCAGTGGGAGGGACACACCAAAGACCTGCCTGGTGGAGACCACCTGGGTCAGTGGCAACACCTATGCCAGTGCTGCCATGGGGAGGGGGGCAACATTCTGTGCTTCTGGGACTCATTGGGCATATGAGTAACTTCTTCACTGTCCTTCCTGCCTGATGCATTACAGCTAAAGGGCAGGACTGACCTAGGCAGAGTGTACCCAGTGATGCTCTCCTCATCAGTGCCAGGACAATGCAGGGTGTTTGGGAGCCTGTAGCCAAAGCAGCCTTTGTTAAGAGGAACTCCGGTATCCCCTTTTCTCTGCTGGCTCAGCACCTACTCCTGGCAACACCCATGACCAGCCCCAAGGGACCAAATCCTTCTGTCCTCAGGCTGAATGTGGGACCTTCAGCAGAGGCCTATGATGCTGGGAGGACACAGATGCCAGCTCACCTGCCTTTTCAGCGCTCTGCCCCAGCCCCAAACACTGTACCTCAACATATTCACTTCCCAGGATTCTTGAGGTCTAGGCTCAAGGGGTAAATGACGAAGAAAAATGAATAAAAGGCTCTTTTGACCCATAGGCAATCTTGCTTTTATTCAAAGCACTGTTTAAGGGTGGAAGGCAGGACCCCTCAGAGGCAGGAGGAGCTGCTGCAGGGCCAAGGCTCCCCAGGGGCAGCAGTGATGGTCATAGAGAAAACTATGCCTGGGTGGGCCAGGCAGTGAGGTGGTGGTCCTCAGAGAGTGACACTGAGAACAAGCACCTGGGGACCAGGGCAGCCATACTTCCCTCCAGTGGTGTCCTCAGATTACGGCCTGTGGGCCACATGCAGCCCACCTAGGACATTTATCCGGCCCGCCGGGTATTTTTGCCGCTGCTGCCTGTCCTGCTCAGCAGCTGACTCATCCCGGGGCCCACAGTCTGGCCCTCCAATGGTCTGAGGGACAGTGAACTGGCCCCCTGTTTAAAAAGTTTGAGGACCCCTGGTTAGATCCTGCCTCATGTCAAGCCCCTGCCTTCAGTGGAGCAGGGTCCTTGAGAGAGAAGCAAGGCTGGTAGGGACCGTGGCGTCCCCAGTACCCCTGCACATTCTCACTCAGAGCATGACACTGAAAGGGCCATTTCTCAAAGTGCTGCCAGTATAAACAGGCTGGGGTGTCACAAGCACAGCGTGCTACAGGCTCTGGCATTGCTGGGACCACAGCATGTGCCACCGTGCCTGGTTCATGTAAACCTAATTTTCTCTTGCTGTTAAAAACAAGAATGGTAGCAAAGGAGTGAAGGTGTGGGCTGAACCCTTGCAACACTTGTAGGGAGGTGAGGCTTGATGCCAATGGACAGCCCTACATTTGTTCCAGACGGAAGTGAGTACCTGGGTGTGAGTCTCAAACACACAGAATCAGGGCCTTCTGCCCATAGGGCAAGGCCACACTTTTCTAGATACCCTTGTTCATTATCCTTAATCCAGAAACTGAACCAAGATGATTTCTGGATTTTTAGCCCCAAAGCAATGTACCCACAGAAACCATCAAACCCACCGAGGCCTTAATACAAATTCCTGGCAATAAACCAGCAGAGGCATCCCCAACATCTCAGGCTGATGACACCCTCCTACAAGCAGACCTGGTCCCCTAGGCCCGGTTTGTCTCTACTCCTTATCATAATGAAATCAATGGTTTTTCCTGGGGCTGTAAAAGGAACTCCAATTTAAGAGAGTTTTCAGGAAGTGCTACAGAACATCTCATGGAGTTAAAAAGGTCTTTGCTCAAAGTTATTAGAAAAAAAATTGTTAATATAGATTTACTTTAACTGGGCTCTCTGGAAGGTAAATGCTAAAAGAGAACTTTCAGAGCTCATGCTAGTAAGTGAGTGAAGAGCCCTGCCCATGTACCGATGGGCCTCTCACTGGGTCTGGCGCCCTCTGCACTTTCTTCTTTGCCTCTTCCAGAGCGACATGACGATTTCTTTCCAAAAAGGTAAACAAATTGTTTAAACAAACAAACAACCCACCCACCCCCCCACTTTTCCTCTTCTGAGTGATTCCCTGAGGGAAATTCACCTTCCTCACAGTCAGTCTGAACCCCAGGCTGCAGGCCACCATTTCAGTAGTTGTGAAAAGACCAAGGAAGGGGCGAGCAGAGGAAGGAAGGAGAGGGGCTGGGGATTTTGTGCAAGATTTAATTAAAAAAACAAAAATAGGAATGACTGCTTTCAACATTTTCCAGGTTGTGAAAAGTTTGCCATGATTATCTGGGTTGTGATTCTAAGCTGCATCAGTGGGACAAGTACAAAACGCTGTCCTCAGAAGGCAGTGCACATCCCCTCTAGCGCTAGGCCATCAAGTCAGGTAGTCAGTGCTGTGATCCAGGCCAAGCCAGATGCCCACAAGGCTGTTGCGTCTGCCCTGAGGCATGCTGGCTGCGGTCCTTCTTCCACACCAGCACTCAGGATACAGGCTAGCTTATCAACAGGCTGCTGAGCCTTAATACTGACGGTGAGCGCAGGTGACAGCAAGGAAGGGGGCTCTCACACAGATGCTAGCTGGAGGGATGGCCCTCCCCAGCCCCTACTGCTGGACTAATTTCAGAAAACCATGGGAGAAAAGCTTTGATGACTACAGGAAGTCTAAATCAGCACAGCAGGGAGTGGTGTGAGCAACCCATAACCAGTCTCTCATGCATCCAGACCCACAGTCAAAGATGACAATAATCACAATAATAATCATACAAAACAAAGGTACAGACAAAAAGCAGTGCTCGAGCTGTGCTGCACAAGCCAGGAAAGGTGCGTGTTCAAGTCGAACAGGGCACAGCTAGTCCTTCTTCAAGTCCCTGGATTCAAAGAGCTTCAGCCGCTCCTGTACGGTCAGGCCTTCCTTCAGACTCTGGGTGGACACGGGGCAGGAGGAAAGAAATGAGCACATATTAGCCTTTTCAGGCAAGATGGGGCTGGGCCGGGCCAGACTTGGTGGCCCTGGGCTTTAGTCAGAGAGGCAGGTGCAGGCTCATGTCTTGAGATTTAGTGGGGCATGCCAGGAAAGAGGGTTATTAGAAGAGTATGTTTTCGCATCAGAAAATTACAGGGATGAAAAAGGAAAAAAACAAGGGAAACAAGACCATGTGTTTAAGCAGTTGAAACCTGAGCTTAGGGCTCTGTGGACAAGCAGTGATCTGACACAGCCGGGCAGAATAGGCAGGATCTGAACCAGGAAGCTGCCCATCTTAATCTCTGAGTGTAGACTTGTCCACGTCTGGCTCCTCTGTGGTTACTGACCTAACAGCCTCAGACAGGAGGTGGAGGGTGTCCTGGCTCAGTCCCCACTCCCACACAGCCCCCTGCAGCACCTGATGGGGACCAGGGACACTCCATCTGCCCACTCGAATTCTCAAGAGGCAAACCAACACTGCATACACAAGACCTTGGTAAAATTTATATCTGAATGTCCAGACATGAGTGACATTTTACTGACTAGGGGATGATATATTTTCCATTTTACTCTTAGAAAAATTTCCCAAAGATTTCATTTCTTTCTTTTTTTTGAGACAAGAGTCTCACTTTGTCACCCTTGGTAGAGTGCTGTAGCATCACAGTTCACAGCAACCTCAAACTCTTGGGCTCAAACAATTCTCTTGTCTCAGCCTTCCAAGTAGCTGGGACCATAGGCGCCTGCTACAACGCCCAGCTGTTTTTAGGGATGGGGTCTCACTCTGGCTCAGGCTGGTCTCAAACCTGTGAGCTCAGACAATCCACCTGCCTTACCCAGAGTGCTAGGATTATAGGCATGACCTATTGCGCCCGACCCTATTTCTTTTTAAAGAAAGAGTCTCACTCCATCATACAGGCTGGAGTGCAGAAGCACAATCATAGCTCACTGCCACTACCAGCTCCTGGGCACAAGTGATCCTCCCCGTCAGCCTCCTGAGCAGCTGGGACCACGGTTGCCCACCACCATGACTGGCTAGTTCTATATTTTTGTAGAGAGGGAGTCTTGCTCCTGCTCAGGTTGGCTTGAACACCTGGCCTGAAGTGCTCTTCCTGCCTCAGCCTCCCCAAGTGCTGAGATTACAGGTGTTGAGTCATTGCACCTGATCAATATTTCATTTCTGAATAATAAAACGAATGGCACTTTTCAAAGAGTTCCAGCACTGGCTGAGACCCGTGGCCAGTGTCAGCAGCAGACTCAGCCAGAGCTGGCAATGATAAGGACTTGACTAAGACCACAAAAAGCATGGGGCCACATGGACAGCCCTGGCCTCAGTGCCCACTCAGAGACAGGCCCTGGAGGATGGTGGGGCTGTTGCTGTCCTGCCCCACCTGCCCCCAGCTGAGGACTTTCCACCAGGCCTGCAGCACACTGGCTGCTCCTGAGACCCATGCAGACAAGGGAAATCCAGCCTCTGCGTCTGCTCCCTGTGGGCACCATGTCAGAATCCCATGTGGCAGAATCATGCCACAACAGGCAAGAGGGAGGGGTACCTGGACAACCACAGTAGCCAGTACCACATCTCCTGACCACTGCCCCAGTGACAAGGGCAGAGCATGGGGGCTCTGGGATGTTAGAGCCATTGCAGTCCTGAGAGCAAGAAGCAGACAATCTCCCATGATGCCCCACACCCAGAGAAGAGCCACCTCTCACCAAGCCTCTGGCTTGTCTCCTGGGCTGTTGCTCAGCCCAAGGACAGGACAGCACAGGGATTATGGCTTTGGGACTCACCCCCAGGCTGGCCTCTACCAAGTGGCTCCTGCTGGGCTGGCCACAGATACAGGGCCCTTAAAACCTCAAAAGAAGTATTCTTTGGTCTCAATCCTAGCAAAAGCCATGCTGTCCTTAAATGAGTATTTGCTTTAATTTCATGGCATTGAGACTTTCTTTTTTGAGACAGAGTCTTGCTTTGTCACCCTTGGTAGAGTGCTGTAGCATCATAGCTCACAGCAACCTCAAACTCTTGTGCTCAAGTGATCCTCTTGCCTCAGCTTCCTGAGTAGCTGGGCCTATAGGCACCCGCCACAACGTCTGGCTATTTTTAGAGACAGGGTCTTGCTCTAGCTCAGACTGGTCTCAAGCTCGTGAGCTCAGGCTGATCCATCCACCTTGGACTCCCAGACTGCTGGGATTACAGGTGTGAGCCTCTGCACCCAGTCTGGCACTGCGACTTTCTGTCCTTCAAAGTAGGATACAGAAACAGGGCACAACAGGCACGCTTGGGTCAGATGCCACATGAAAAAGGCACCAATGGGAAGTGCACTTTCTGGGTGACTTTGCTACCTGTCTTCTCATGGCACAGGGAGAGTCTCCAAGTACAGCCAAGGAGAAGGATGACACCCACCTGTGTGCTTCTTAATGTCTCTTGAAAGGGGACACTCTACCCTGCACTGTGGTGTCCCAGAGGAAGGCTGTGAAGTGCCCCTTCGTCTGCTGGGGGGCCTGGCCCTGCATGTCAAGGGTTTTCTTACTATGAAACTGGCCACACCAAGCACCAACTCACAGTTCCCCTCACGGGGCCTCTTTCCACCCTTTCCTAAATCCTCCTTCTCTGGGAGCCTACTTCACTGTGGGGAATCTTCCTGCCCCACCCACACTGGCCCCCAGCATGCCTCCCTGCATAGGACTTACTGTCAGGGGTGAAGGGTGCTCACTGTACTGGGACACATCCCTGGCCCTGACACAGTGGGGCCATAGCACAGCCTCCCTGGAGGGAAAGGGCAGAAGGTCTCAGTCCCCTCGCCCTACTATCACTTGTGAGTATGGTCCACAACAGTGAACTTCAAACTCTTCAGGAAAAGTTCAAAGATTAACAGCTAAAGTTTAGCATCACTGGAAATAGATTCTTCAATAAGAAAGCCATGTTCCACAAAAGAACAAGTTTCCTTCTGTTAAACAAAACATTTTTCACATTTGAAGAAAAACCCCAAACTAAGTTTTCAATCAAGCCTAAACCATATTTGGTTATAAGTGACTTGGGACCATAGAAAAATAAACCAACTGACTAGGTTCAAAACCCTTGGATTTTTTCAAATCCTCCTCAGGCAAACCCAATTCTCCTAAGCCTTAGGCTGACATCCCTTGGCCCACAGGATGCCGTGGGATGTGGGTCCCCAGGAGACGAGTCAGCAGGTTTGCAAAAGGAGTTGGTGTGGCTTTTCCATTCTGAATCATCCCACCCTGAGTGGATGAGCCCAAGCTGCCAACTCAGCAGCCACTCTCAGTCCTGTGGGCAGACAGGAGTTCAGTGGCTGGGGACACAGCACCCTCCTGCTCACACTCACACAAGTTGGGTCTCTCACCCCAGGCCCATTCCCCAGCTCCTCTTTGGGACAGTGCCTTCAATAGCATCCAACAAGAAGCTTGTTTTATTTAAAAAAAAAAAAAAAATGCTCGCTGGTAAATAATTCAGCCTCAGTTGATGGATACCATGCTCTTCTGAACCATTCCTAAGATCTGCCCCTGACTGACTTGTTCTTGGCCTATAAGTCCCAAGGACAGAAAGGTCCTGACAGGCAGGTCCCACACCCAGGAGGCTCCTCTGCTGCCTTGGGCAGCTGGCTGACTGCCAAACGAGTGAAGCCTGCAGTGACAACAATGGGTGTGTCAGCTCCACTTCACAACACAGGGCAAGATGGGTGTCCCAGGGAGGGTAGAGCGCCTGCATGCACAGAGGCCCAGCATGCATGCTGACAGGGGCAGTAGCTGCCAGGCTAGGGAGGCCCCAGTGCCTGGGGCCAGCTCTGTTAAGAGGTTAGAGTGCAATGAAGTCCCCTGTGCATGTTAACGGACCCTCCTTTGGATTCTGTGTTCTTATTGGAGGCAGATGAATTAAGATGAAGTGACTGTGATACAGGCGCTTGCTCTGGAGGTGTGAGCGGTACATGCAGAGACCACCCCCAGGCGGGCAGGTCGGTGGGTGGGAGAAGTGTTTTACCTATATGACAGGGACCTGGAAGCAGGTGCGTTTCAGTTATCCCATGAGACCTGCTCAATTACAGACTGTCAGAGGAGAGAGCAGAAATGACACACAGTCAATCCCAAATGATACCTGCCAACGCCCCATCGTGCCTGCAGAGCTGTGTCCCTCTGGGAGCAAGCAGGGGTCCTTGCTGCTCCGGGAACTGGGGCAGCTGTTTCTCAAAGGCAGGTGGTGTTGGTGCGTGACTGTGACACACACAGAGCAGTATGGACACCTGGTTGGCTCGGAGATGGGAGGGAGGCTAGCCTTGGGATAGGAGCCAAACCTCTCTGAGCCCTGCCCTCACAGCCTAGTCTCAGTATTGCCGCCAGGTTGTGGGGACAGAGCCACCAGCACTCGCCCAGTAGGGGGCGGTTAGCAAACAGCTGCAGTAGTCCCTCTGCCCAGCAGTTTTCAGCTCCACGCAGAGTCCAGACTCCAGCTCACCTTGGATCTGATGTTTCTGAGCTGCCGGGCAACACAGGATCGGTCTTTCTTCAAGAAGTCGGGGTTACTTTTAGATTTCATTATATCTGAAGGAACAAACAGATCCATTACCTTTGTTTTCTAAAACTCTCTGGAATCAGGCTGAGTGTTTAAGCATTTTCAAAGCTTATCACTGCAGCATATTTACAACATTTCCTTAAATAATACAAAGGGGATTCAAAGCCAAGGACCATAACACAAATGCATGTGGGCCCAGTGCATTGACTAAAGACCCAAGCAAGGTCTCTGGCCCACCCTGGACTTCAGCACCAAGCAGACCAAGGGTCCCCACTATTTACCGGCTCCCACCTTCCCCCTGGTACACAGCACTATAGTGAAACAAGGCTAAGGCCAAGGCCATGTCCTCACTGCCTGCCCACAGGACAACAGTCCATTAGGTTGTAAAAATGTCTACTTAGATGCCTGTCAGACAGAGATATACTGGGTTGTACCACACCACATACCTATCCCGTGCATGGGGAGGCTGGGTCTTGTGGGGTTTTTTTTTGTTTTTTGTTTGTTTTTTTTCACTTTTCAACTGAAAAAGAAGGTGTGATTTATTGTTTACTTGTTTTACTCAGCCAAAACTAAGAATAGAACTAGTCCAGAATGTCAGGTCCAGGGCAAAGGACCAACAGGGACTGTTGTGGTGTGAGTAAGACAGGTCCGTCAGACCTTGGCGGTAAGATGGTGAAGTTCTCTAACCACTGAGAGGCATGCTCCCAGCAGCTTGTAGCAGCGTCCTCCACCTCTGGCACCCATAGCCCTGAACATGCTCCTGGCCTTCACGTGTGCACAAGCCCAGGCTCCCTAGACCTCTGTCTTGTCCATCTGTGACACTTCGGTCTGCACATTTGCCTCTTCCTCCACTTGGCTCTTACAGTTGAGAGGTTTCTAGAAAGATGGTGCTAAGGCCAAGAGTGGTTTTGTTTTGTTTTTAAAGAGGTGGGGTTTCGCTGTATTGCCCAGGCTGCTAGTCACAGATGTGATATCACTGCTGATCAGCACAGGGGTCTCAGCCTGCTCCATTACTGACCTCACATTTCAGCTCTGTGTGAGCAACCTGGCAGTCCCAGCTCCTGGGAGGTCATCACACAGATGCCTGACTGGCACACTGTATGACAGCCCAAATCCCCCGGGCTCCAGCATCCTCCCCACTCAACCTCCTGAGCAGCTGAGCTGACAGACCACTCCTGGCTGCTTCATATATTTATGGATCTCTTTCTGTGTCAAAACAGAAACATCTACCTTAAGCATCCTCAAACTATGGCCTGTGGGCCACATGTGGCCCGCCGGGTGTTGCTGCCGCTGCCTGTCCTGCTTAGCAGCCAACTCGTCCCGGGGCCTGCAGTCCGGCCCTCCAACAGTCTGAGGGACAGTGAACTGGCCCCTATTTAAAAAGTTTGAGGACCCCTGACTACCTGACCTCTTTTAAGAACTTTTAAGAACAATATTCTATTGGGTAGCAATGCTATAGTTTAGACCAAGTGTCCTCAAACTACGGCTCATGGGCCACATGCAGCCCACCTAGGACATTTATCCGGCCTGATGGGTGTTTTTGCTGCTGCCACCTGTCCTGCTTAGCAGCCGACTCGTCATGGGGTCTGTAGTCCAGTCCTCCAACAGTCTGAGGGACAGTGAACTGGCCCCCTGTTTAAAAAGTTTGAGGACTGCTGGTTTAGACAATCCTCTGTTTGATACCTAAAGACAGAATGCAATTTTTGGCTTTTCTAAACAAATGCTCAGATAACTACTTGAACATTTCTATATACCTGGTTTATATACTTTCCCCACATTCTAAGTCTTCCCCTCCCCTTGTCCCCTGGCTGCTAGATATCTTCTTCAGGAGCAACCACCGTTATAATTTTATTACCCTTCTAGACCTGGCCTATCATTTGATTTTAAATTTTGCCACACCCTGCCTGACTGCTTCCCAGAAGACCGGAATTAAGACTTCCCTCAGTAATGCAGATGATCTTTTCTAAAAGCATCCGTCAATGCAGCCATCATCCCTATTCCTTGGCTAGCTGACAGATCAACATGACGATCAGATGAAACATGTATTATCTGAAAGTGCTTGAGAAAATGTTAGGTCTTCAACTTCCCTGCCATCTGTTGTTTTACATGGCTACCTAAATGCTTGTGACCAACAAAAGAACAAAAAGAAGGATTAGCCATGCTGTTCATCTCAGAATGCAGGGTGCTTGCCCCCTGCCCCACCCCATGAACTTTCATGGACATTATGTAAAACCCCAGGGTCAATCAGCTGCTTCAACTCAGCTGCTGAGCTCTTCAGGAAACAGGTAAATGAGACTCATCGTTACTATAAAACATGCGCTGGTAGTGTGGCTTCTCCCTGAACATGCAGCCTACACCTGGCCATCTTGCTAGTCCTCAGCACTGCACCCCCACTCCAGAGGGGCTGGGGCTGCTCCGAATCAAGCATAACCTGCAGGGCGCAGCCTGGGCACATACCATATCCTGACACAGAGGGGCTCTCAGGTGATTTCTCCCCCAGTGCTTCTGTTGCAGCCTTGAGCTGTTCTTTCAACCTGCTGACGTCACAGTCAGCCTTCGCCTTTGCAATACTGAGCTCTGTGTAGATATCTTTGTACTTGTCACTGGCATACTTCTTGTCCTTGGGAAAGGAAAGAAGCAAACAGCAGTTATAGCCAGGGGAGAAGAGTGACGTGGAACTTGGTCAGGCCCCAGGGCTGACCACCTGGCCCTTGCCTCACCTCCATCTTCCAGCAGAAGAAACCCAACATAAGGGAAACAGCAGGGGATTAGGACACATGCACAGCAGGGGTCCCCCATCAGAACAGTGTGGGAATTTGCAGACCCAGTGAGCAAAGGAAGGACTACCTGGCCAGCCTAGAGTGGCCATCAGCCTAGAAAACCCTCTCTGGACTTTCTGAATGACTAAATGGCCACCAAGGACTCCGTCATTTCCCTCCCAACTCCAGATGTTCCCTGCAGGAGGCCAGGGGCTAACCTTGCTCAGGTCGCCTCACTTCACAGGACTCATCTCTTGGGCTCCATTAATCCCACCAGAGCACATGAGAAGCACTAACCAGGCAGCAGGGCCAAGCATGTGTTTCCATGTGTCTGCTTGCTGAATGATGTCTACTCTAGAATAGCCTGTTCTCAGCCTCAGGCCTGTGTGTTCAGGAGACATGTGGCCTAGAGCTGGTCCCCAGACCTGCCCTCCCATGGAAAAGCGGCCTTACCCGCAATGCTGTCTGCAGCTCATCCTTGAGGGAGCTGATCTCCTGTTTTAGGTACTGTATTTCTGATTCCTTAACCCTCAGTAAGACCTAGAATGACAGAACCAGGATTGACAAACCAAAGACCAAAAATCGAAAGGCGAGCAGATTCCCACCCCTTCCCCATTCCGCAGGGCCCAGCTGTAAATATAATTTAAATAGCTCTCAAAGCTACAACTTATATATAGAAATAGAATGAAAGAGGAAAGAAATTGCTATGATTCTAGCCAGGCATGGTGGATCACACCTGTAATCCCAGCACTCTGGGAGGCTGAGGGAGGAGGATCACCTGAGGCCAGAAGTACAAAATGAGCCTGAGCAAGCGGAGACCTGATCTCTACAAAAAAATAGAAAAACAGCCAGATGTGGTGTCAGGTGCCTGCAGCGCCAGTTACTGGGGTAGCTGAGGCAGGAGGATCATTTGAGCCCAGGAGTTTTAACTCTATCTCTACTAGAAACTTTAAGAATTAGCCAGGCGTGGTGGTATGTGCCTACCATCCCAGCTATATGACTTGAGCCCAGGAGTTGGAGGCTGCAGTGGGCTACAATCAGCCCACTGCCCTCCAGCCTGGCCAACAGGGCGAGACCCCATCTCTAAAACATTAATTAAAAAAATAAAAATAAAGGCTGCTGTAATCCCTCCCCCCCCCCAGCCTGGGTGCTGTGTGCTGAACCTGACCAGCCGCTTGTCTACAGGACTCAGCATCAAGGCTCAGGAAACACATTATGGAAACTGGTCAAACTCGCTCAGCATCTTCTGCCCATCTTTGTGGTAAAGTACTCATTTAGTATGAGACATTTTAAAATGAAACTTAACTGAATAGAGAGAACTCTAAGCGCTTTCTTATAAGGACACTTTTTATACCAGAATCAATCTTTCTGAGATAAAGCGAACCTCTGGGCCCTGAGAAGTAGGTGTCAGGTAACCTTCAAGCAGCTGCAGCCCCATCTGCCTACAGGTGATCCTTCTGGTCAAGCAGAGTCTGTGGTGTGGTGGGGCTCCGCATCCCCACAGCATCAGAGGGGCCTCTCTGCCTGGCCCCTGTTCCACCTAGCAGCTAACTGCTCCTTTGCCTTCTTGGGCTACTTCGGTCTTTCCATGCTGTTCTACCCTTGCTGTCTCACAACCTGTCCCTCCCACAGTCCCATGAGTGAGGGGCCACTCCACACTCCCCTCAGGGCCCATGAGGTACAAAGCTAGGCAAAGCAGGACCTGGCTCTCAGTGGTACCTCCAACTCGTAGGCATCCTTGCCCTGTGTGAGGGGTGACCCAGCAGCCTCCCCACCGCCATCCCCGGTCAGCAGCGTCCGTAACCGTGTAATCTCTGCAGCCAGGCGGTTGTTCAGCTCCTGGGGGTGGCAATACAACAGTGACACTCCACAGAGCTGCCTGGGGTCTAGTCACACGATGAGGCCTATGAGACCTATGAGGCCTGGAAAGGTCATTTCCTACCAACAGTGTGCAGCAGTCAGGGTATGGGCAGCGTCTGTGCTGCTGGTGTGTCTAAGACTCTGGGGGACTGCCTGGTCTGCATCATGCAGCCCCTCTCAAAGCCTCTGAGGGTGCTGTAAGGCCTGCAGAGAGGTGCACACAGTGTGCGGCTAACAACCCTTCAGCCCTTTCTGTCATGACTGCTAGATCACCTGTGCCATGGCTCATCCCACGTGAGCCCCTGCAGCCCCACCCTGCCCCTTTTCCTCCCACTTTCTGGACTTCCTGTCTGACTAAGGCCACTGCAGTAACTGAGTAGATCCAGTCCTGCCTGTGAAGTGGCCATGACCCCAGGTGGGCGTGAGATTGTGTGCCCAGCACCAAGGGCACTGCTCATAGGCAGGGTAGGGCAGAGCACCATTTCACCTGGTCCCCACAGAAGGGCTCACGATGTGCCAAACCTAATTCCGCCAGGATTTAAATGCATGCCAATTTTCCAAGGAGTGGGCAAATTTCAAGAGAACAATTTGACAAAAATAAATGTGAGCAGGAGATAGCCCTCCCTTGAGCAGCTTCAGAACAGCCCCTACTCTGGGGAAAAGAGATCTCCCATGTAGGGACAAGCCTCCCAGGCCCTACCTAGCAAGGACAAGACTCTGAAAGGATGTTAGGACAACTCAGTGCCTCAGGAAGGCTGGAGTGAGAGGGACTCTACACTTAGCATAGTCAGCTTGTGTAGTAGGCGAATTTCTGTTCACACAGAATGACATCAGACACACCAGGTGACACCAAGCAGTCCCTCCAGGCCACGTCAAGGTGCAGCCTGGTCACAGCTCCCAGGTGGGCTCACCTGGTTGTGGGCATTGAGCTCCTGGTTCTCACGCTGGCACTGCCGCAGGGCCTGGCGCTCAGCCTCCAGTGCCTGGGCCAGGTGGGCGTTCTCCAGGCACTTCTGTGAGTACTGCTCGGACAGCACCTCTAGTTCCCGCTTCACCGACTGCAGCTCCTCCCTGCAGAGAAGGCTGTGCTCATACCTCTGCTCACACCAGAACCCATCTGAGGGTGGACCGCACACACAGAGGCCTGGCCCACCCTGCTGGCTGTTCCTACCTGGTGTACCCACTGAGACCAATGGGCACCTCACAGCACTAGCCCTGTGCCCCAAGCCCCCCTTATAGGCCTACAGCCAGTGCCTCTCTGGGTTTGAGCCCCTCATGCCACACAGACCCCCATTTCTGGGAGAAGTCAGATGTGGGACTCTCTTCTGACTGGGGATTTATTTTCAGTGTCCAATATAGCCAGAACCAGGCTCTAAAAGATGCAGAAAGTCGACTTCATGAGGCTGCTCTGGGTACCCTGGATGGAGAAAGGTAGTCCAGGAATAGGAAGCTTCTAGACAAGTCACTCCACTCCAGCTGAGGGGAGTATGAGTCTCTACAGCCGTGTTTTTCAACCTCTTTTATCTCACAGCACACTTAAACCTATAGTTAAACTTCTGTGGCACACTTAAATTATACTGATCAAAAAAAGATTAAAAAAAACTGTGCTTTGAATTTCTTTCGAAAATAATTTAATGGTTCGGCGCCTGTGGCTCAAGCTGCTAAGGCGCCAGCCACATACACCAAGGTGGCGGGTTCAAATCCCCAGCGCGGCCCGCCAAACAACAATGACAGCTGCAACCAAAAAATGGCCGGGCGTTGTGGCGGGCGCCTGTAGTCCCAGCTACTTGGGAGGCTGAGGCAGGAGACTCGCTTGAGCCCAGGAGTTGGAGGTTGCTGTGAGCTGCGATGCCATGGCACTCTACCCAGGGGGATAGCTTGAGGCTCTGTCTCAAAAAAAAAAAAAAAAA
>CAUYQV010159158.1:0-34306 GCA_963574575.1 Galagoides demidoff | reverse complement strand
TCTCCATCACCGCAAGAAGGAACCAGGCGTGACATGGATTAGAGGTGCAAGCTTGTAGGAGGAGGGCTAGCCCTTACTTTCAGGGTAACCCCAAGCAACCTCTGCATAAGCCTTTTATTGAGACAGAATAATACAGGTGAGCGGAGTAATTAACAATGTCTGTGTGCTGAAGGCACGGGCTCTTTCTCCATAAGGAGCTCCTGCGGACAAATGGCCTGAGGGTCCACTCAGCTGCAGATCATCTTGCTCAGATGTCATCCGGCTCTTGATGTCCCCTACGTTTCCCGGCTCTCGTGTGTTAAAGACATTTCTGAATAGGCAAGGGAGAAAATTTCTTGTTGGTTATTTCAGCTGTTCTCCTCACCCAGGAGCTTTCTGCTAAGTAAAAGAAACAAAAGGGCATATAAGTATAATAAAAATACACCAACGGAGCTAATCCAGTTATAAAGGAAACTTGTTTTAGCCAAACTAGGCATAGGGGAAACTTGTCCCCTTTGTGCTCATCACCACTCAACTATGTGCTACGGGCTGACCCACAGGGCTCATGACGCTTCCATGGGAAGTATTAACCACCACCCGAAGCTAAATTAGGTGGGGAAAGGGCTGCACCAAACTCAGACCCTTTCCAAAGAGCAGCATAACTTTAAGTAAAGATCAGGTGCCCAACTGAAATAGAAACAAACCCAACAAGTGAAATTCTCTTACCTTGCTGATACCAGAATAACCTTTACCTTAAAGCCTGTTGTTCAAGGTTTTTGTTGCCATGACTTTCCCAAGGTTTAGAAGATGCATCCTAAGCTTACCTGGGGCTTGAAATTCAGCCCAAAATAATGAAATCCTATATCAATCCTCCCACTCTGCATAGAAGCTCCTACTGCCTCTTAGGGAATATGGACGCTGACCGCTCTTAACTGCTTCCTGCTGAGGATGGACGGTGATATGGGCGAGGCAGCTTGAGTTCCCACAGAGGAGATTGGTTCAGGATTTCTCCATTATGAAATTATCAAAGCTGAGGTCTTGTGAATAGAAAAAAGGTTAGTGAAAACAAATTTATTAAGGTGCTGGCATGGTTTCCTGCTTGTGTGGAGGCTAAGTCCAGTGGGCTGGTAGCCACTGCTTTTCTTGATGTTCTGTAATAATATGGGCAAAACCTTGACCCCAGTGCAGTACATAACCAGGCTTCCATTCTGTCTGAGAGTGAAAAGAACTCTAATGAGCATAAGCTATGTGGGCTGCTACCTTTACCTTCCTTTTTACATATAAACAAAATAATTTTTAATGTGGTAAGGGCAGTTCCTCCTGTTGTCTAGACCTTTTCTTGCTAGGCAAATTGTGGTAATTGACAAAGTTCCAAATTCCAGGTATGGGCTCTTAAAATGACAAAGCCCAACACGAATTTAAACTATTAACTGCTGCTAGGGAAAAACCATGATTATAATGCAAATTCCCTCAAAGGTCTTTTTAAGTTGAGAAAACAAACTGAGAAAATCTCAGCTGAGAGAATTTACCATTTCTTTAACTATGCGAACTTTCCTTTAATATTTACTTAACAGACGAACAAAAGATAATGCTTTTCTTCCAATCTTTGTAAGCGAGGATTTTTCTATCGCTATTCCAAAGGTTTTGCTACTCGTGGTCCTAAATCCACCCTTCACAGATCTCAAAAGACTGTTACTTGAGGACTAATGGTTCCACCATTCACAATTCCTCTCAAAGGCTATTAGTTGTGGTCCTTCAGGGGTACCACCTTTCACAATTCCTCGGTAGCAAAGTTTTTCCTGCTTAAGCTGCTTTTCCAGTGGAATCTTTGCTAACTGATTCCAGACTCTTTTTTCAAATGGAATTCTCTATCACAAAGGTGGTTTAACTCTTAGTCTAATTATTCTCCATCATCATCCATAGGTCTGGTTTAATTTCCTCAGTTTTATGCTGAGGTGCCACAGGTTGAACCAAGCTGGCAGAGTGCTCCCATGGCATAGAATTGAATTATATTGTTTTTCCAAGAATGTTTTGAAATAAAAGAAGTTAAAAACACCTCGCTTATTTTGTGCGAGGTTCCCTTGCTTTTAGATTGGCCATAAGATCCCACTTGCCCTGAGCGGAGTTTCCCTTTGGACTTTCCCCTACTGTCTACCAAAGGCTTCACCTATATCCGAGTGTCACTTCCCCTTTGGTCCACATCTCTGGTGTCCTGTTGTGTCCTGCTATATCCTGTTGACTTATGCCAAATGTCGCAACCCGTCAGGCTCCTAAGGTCCTGGTCTTGATCACCCCAAGAAGGAACCAGGCATGACATGGATTAGAAGTACAAGCTTGTGGGAGACGAGCTAGCCTTTACTTTCAGGGTAGCCCTGAGCAACCTCCGCACCAGCCTTTTATTGAGACAGAACAACACAGGTGAGGGGAGTAATTAACAATGACTGCGTGCTGAAGGCACGGGCTCTTTCTCCATAAGGAGCTCCTGTGGATGAATGGTCTGAGGGTCCACCCCTCAGCTGCAGATCATCTTGCTCAGATGTCATCTGGCTCTTGGCGTCCCCTACAATCTTGGGTACATAATAGTTGCATCCCTTTATAGGGTGCATGTGATGTTCTGATTGATACGGGTGCTCTGATCAATACAGGAGGCTGTTAATCAAATCAGGGTAAGTGGGGTGTCCACCATCCCAGGCATTTATCATTTCTTTGTGTCAGGAACATTCCAAGTCCTTTCTTTAATGACATTACCTGACGAGCACAAGCAATGGAACCCAATTGTTTATATCCTCAAGTTAATCTGAAACAAAAAAGTAGTTTACCCTAACTTACTGTGGCCTGTGGTCACTTTGTTGTGCTATCAAATATAGTTCATTCTATCTAAAAATCTAACTATACTTTTGCACCATTAACCCTCCCCACTTTATCCCCTCTCTGCTACCCTGCCCAGCCTCTGTTAATCACCATTCTGCTCTCCATCTTGTGAGATCAAGTGTTTTTACTATTTAGCCCCCGTATATGAGTGAGACCATGTAAGATGTGTCTTTCTGAACTTGGCATATTCACTTAATGTAATGTTCTCCAGTTCCTCCCCTGTTGCTGCACATGGCAGGATCTCGTCCCTTTTTGAGGCTGTGTAACATTACATGTGAATGTACCACAGTTTCTTTATCATTCATCCCTTCATGGACACTGGGGCAATTCCAGATCGTGGCTCTTGTCAACAGTGCTGCAGTGACCCCGGCAGTGCTGGTGTCATCTCCACACATCACCTCCTCCCTGTGTCAGTATCCTCCAGACATGTACCAAGCTGTGGGACTGCTGCCTCACATGACAGTTCTATTTTTAGTGTTTTGAGTAACCTCCAAATTATTTCCCATTTTTCTCCAGTCCTGTTTAAATCCATTTGTATTTTCTTCAAGTTTCCACTTCATATTGCCCTGTGTAGACCTAAGCCTGCGAGCCTGTGTACTTCATATGAGCTGCACACAGTTGGCTCCTTATGAATATAAAAGTTGGTTGCTTTTAGTTGCTTCCTAAGTATTACAAATATTATCATTTTTAAGGAAAAAAATTGTTTATATGAGTTATATCATCTGGATACCTAAGACATATGAAGACCTCAGATAGGTGTTTTTTTTGCCACATACACAGTGTTTTTCACATAGAGGTTGCCCAGTAAATATTTTCTGAATAAATGAATAGATGACTCAATGCAGGAGGCTTCTTGACAAAATCTGATGCTTCTACGATGACTGGCATGTGCTGTTGGTGTGGCCCTGGGGACATTAGAGTGAGCATGAGGCTTTTAACTTCTTCAATAAATGAGGCCAATAGCTCTCTGGGATACTTCTAGACAGTTCGGCTCCTCACAGACACAGTCAGAGGTATATTTTATACAGATTGTGCTGTAAAAATACAATGAACATGTTATTATTTATAATAAAATATTTATTTTAAAATAAAATAATTTGTAATAAATATATAATATTTTAAAATAAAATACAATTATAGAGAAATATTTTGCTAGTCATAAACAAAGCAAAAATCTACCTCTAATATTTATTAAACTGTCACAACCCACCTCTGGACGTGGAGAGGGATCACTTTCTGTGACCTTGAATCCTCTCCTGGTCAGTGTGTATCATTAAAACCCAAGTTCATAATGTGCCTTTACAACTGATTGACACTCATGCTTATTCTGATGTTGATAAGCTCAGAGTCAAGTTTACAGCCCACCTGCTCTAATTGTCCATGCTGTATCTTTTTTTTTTTTGGTTGATCACAATTTTAAAATGCATTTGTCATGCTGTGTGTGTTTGTCAAAGGATGTCTCAAATCCTCTTTTTAGGGTGGTAAGATAAAAATGAGCAAACATTTTCCAAACACATATTCTGTTCCAGGTACTGTGCTAGATGCCATAGATGGAGGTCAAAACTTGATCAATAAATTGTAGGGAAGGACACTGAAGCCTAATGAAAATTGGTAAAATGTCTTTACCCCTGAAAATATGTCATGTCAAAGAGAGAATAGGGCAGAAAGCTGCTGTCATACATTCTTTCCAGCACCCCGAAGTGAAAAGGACTAATGAGGATATTCAATGCTGCTTTCCCCAATGGATTACGTACAGCTCTGTTGCAGAAGATAGTGGCAGTTTCAAAAAAAATAAACTCTGCCTGCAGTCAAATAATGATGGTGCAAAATCAGTGGTGGGCAAAATTGCTATTGCCACAGGACAAATTAAGGAAGTGGCTTCAAACTGTACCAGTCATCACTGTGTTCATTGCCCCGCACTGGCAGAAACAAAAAGCCAGCTTTGCTTAGTAAGGTCCTCAGTGGAGTAGTAAACATTATTAATGTTGTAAAATCTTGGCTACTGAGCACACATCGTTTTTAATATCCTGTGTGGCTGAGTGGCAAGTGCCCACCACACACTTGTGCTGCCTGTGGGTGTGACGGTCCCCGGAGGAGCCGTCCGAGCTGTATTTGGACACACCACATTTCTCCCGGAACATTTTCAGTTTAGAGAATGACAAACTAACTGTTGATATTGAGACATAAATATCTGGCTGACCTTTTTCTAAGAAAAAGAACAAATTGTTCCATTACTTCAAAGGAGAAAACTGACAGTGTTTGTTGTCAGCGATAAGGTTTGAGCTTTCCAGTGAAAATCTGAATTTTGGAGAATTTGTTTCTGCCACCAGGAGCATGACAGCTTTCCAAGGCACGGCAATGTTTCTGGTGGGACTGGTGGAGGAATTAGTGTGCTTTTATGATATGTTGTATAATAAGATGCCCCAAAATTTGGGAGATCTTTACAACTCAGTGAATCAAATGTTACAAAATTGTGTTTGCCTAAAAAGCCATTCAAACAGCAAGGCAGACCAGTGGATTTTAATGTAATAGAGA
The DNA here is from genome assembly GCA_963574575.1 of Galagoides demidoff. Taxonomy (NCBI): domain Eukaryota; kingdom Metazoa; phylum Chordata; class Mammalia; order Primates; family Galagidae; genus Galagoides; species Galagoides demidoff. Next base: position 28,921 of record CAUYQV010159158.1, on the reverse strand, counting down.
GTAAATGCTCATTCATATGATTTCTTTTCTTTTCTTTCTTTCTTTCTTTTTCTTTTTTTATTAAATCATAGCTGTGTACATTAATGCAGTCATAGGGTACAGTGTGCTGGTTTTATATACAATTTGAAATATTTTCATCAAACTGGTTAACATAGCCTTCATGGCATCCTCTTAGTGATTGTGTTAAGACATTTATATTCTACATTTAGAAAGATTCACATGTACCCTTATAAGATGAACCATAGGTGTGGTCCAACCAATCACCCTCTATCCACTCATCCTCTCCCCTCCCCTCTCTCTTCCTTTTACCCATATTCTTGGTCTATAATTTGGTTATAGCTTTCATATGAAAGCTATAAATTAGTTTCATGATAGAGCTGAGTACATTGGATACTTTTTCTTCAACTCTTGAGATACTTTGCTGAGAAGAATATGTTCCAGCTCCATCCATGTAAACATGAAGGAGATAAAGTCTCTATCTTTCTTTAAGGCTGCACAATATTCCATGGTGTACATATACAATTTATTGATCCATTTGTGGGTCAATGGGCACTTGGGCTTCTTCCATGACTTAGCAATTATGAATTGGGCTGCAATAAACATTCTGGTACAAATATCTTTGTTGTAATGTGATTTTTGGTCTTCTGGATATATACCTAGTAGGGGAATTGTAGCATCAAATGGCAGGTCAATTTTTAGTTCTCTAAGTGTTCTCCAAACATCATTCCAAAAGGAACGTATTAGTTTGCATTCCCACCGGCAGTGTAGAAGTGTTCCCTTTTCTCCACATTCATGCCAGCATCTCTGGTTTTGGGATTTTGTGATGTGAGCTAATCTTACTGGAGTGAGATGATATCTCAAAGTAGTTTTGATTTGCATTTCTCTGATAATTAAGGATGATGAGCATTTTTTCATTGTTGCTGTAAGGGTGTTGCTGTTAGGATCTCACGGAAAAGTGATGCCCTGAAGAATAAGCACACTTATTAAAATTGTGTTTTAAATAAAGGTGACCCTCTGCTCATTCAGGCAAAATGGCGACCTTTCTTTATTTACAGTTGGTTTATATAGGGAGTCTTGTGCATGTGCACTATACAGCAATGACCTCATTAACATCCATTACAATCCCTCTGCACATGTGACTGGGCGTCAATGACTTCATTAATCCATTTAAACATCTTGTGACCACCCGCCCTGTAAGTAGTTCCTCCCTAATAATCTGATAATCCACCCAACATACACCTTTAAGCATAACTCTTTCAACATAACCCAGTTTAACATAACTTAATGAAGAACATGTCAGTCATTACTTTCTTTGTTCTTATCTGATGAAGCCTGAGACTATGGAGGAACAAGGTAGATTGAATACCTGCCCTTGCTGACCTTGCCAGTTTAGAGGCTGTTACTTCGAATCTTTAAGCAAGGCATAAAGAAACTTCTTGGGCATACAGGAATTTGTGTGCAAACCTCTGCTCCCATGTAGGCCTTAAGTCAGAGGGTTTTAGCTAGAACCTTTTATAAGGAATTTTTCAGGCTGAACTTCTCAAAACCTTTCACGAGCCCAAGTTTCATCTGTGCCATTAGATACCTGTATGCATTGGGTAAATTCCTCTTCTCTTGAGGTCCCTGAGCACATTTCCATTTCCAGACCCATCAGCAAGCGACCTTCATTACTTACCACAGATCAGGAAATGTTACTGATGGGTATCTGGCCAGTTCTCCAAAAGGCCTTTTTATTGGCCTTATAAAGTCAACCTTAATTCCTTAATGCAGTAAATGCTATTCTAGCTGAAGCCTTGGTCATGTTAGGTTCACAATCAACCTGGCCACATGGAATTCTGCCTCAGTTTCTTACAAGTATGCTTGCACAAAGTATTTTCACTACTCTCTCTCAAACAGCTTTTTTGGCCAGAGGCATATAGGTGTTTCACCTATACTTCATAGTTTTTTAAGTATGCAAGCACCAATGTACAGCCACAAGACTAAGAATAATCAGGGAAACATGACATCACTAAAGGAACAAAATGAGAAATCAATAACTGACTCTAAAGAAGGGAAGATTTATAAATTGCCCGATGAATAATTTAAAATAATTATTTTAAGAAAGCTCAGCAAACTTCATAAAAATATAGAAAATAACTCACCAAAATTAGGAAAGCAATAGATGACTAAAACAAGAAATTTAACAAGGAGATTGACATTATTATAAAAAAACAAATAAATTCTGATGCTGAAAAATGAATGAAATTAAAATATAACAGAGAACACCAAGAGCAGAATTGATTAAGCAGAAGAAAATATCTATAAACTCAAAAACAGGTTATTTGAAATTATATAATAGAGGAGAAAAAGAAAAAAGGGAGAAAATAATTAAGAAGGTTTATGGGACTTATGTGACAGTGTGAAAAAGAAAAAAATTTCAAATTACAGGAATTCAAGAAGTAGAAGATAAAAAGACATAGGAACAGAAAGCTTATTTTAAAATGTAATAGCAGAAAATTTTACAAATTTGGGGAATGATATAAATATACAGTTAAACTAAAGCCGAAGGTATCCCACTAATTTAATTTGAACAAGACATCAAAAACTTTTATAATCAAATTGTCAAAAATTAAAGATAAAGATAGGATTTTGTAAGATAGAAGAAACAAATTACATAAAAGTGAGTTTCGATAAAGGGTAGCAGTGTATTTTCCATCAGAAACTCTACCAGCCAGAAAAGAGTGAGTTGTGGAGAGAAAACAACTGTCAAACAAGAATACTATATCCAGCAATACTATCATTTAGAAATGAGATATAAAGATTTTTCCATAAAAACACAAGCTGGAGGACTTTATCACAACCAGACTTATCTTACAAGAAATGTTGAAGGGAGTCCTTCATGCTGAGACACAGGGATGCTAATTAGTAACACAGAAAACTATGAAACTCACTGGTAAAAGTAAGTATGGAGGCAGTAGAATACTCTAATACTGTAATGATAGTGTGTAAATCATTTATAGCTTTAATGTGAATGTTAAAAAACAAACTTTTAATTTAAATTAATAGTTTAACTAAAAATAATAGCTACTATAATTTCTTAAGAGATATCCAATATGAAAACAGAAATTGTGACATCAAAATCATAATATATAGGAGAGAGGCATACAATTATAGTTTTTATGCAATCAAAGTTAATTTATTATAAATTTAAAATACCCTGATATCATATGAGGTGCTTTATGTAGACCTTGTGGTGGTAATAGCAAAACAAAAATATATTGTAAATATACAAAAGTTTAAAAGTACGGAATTAACACATGCCACTAGTAAGAAAACCAGTGAGAAAGGAAGAAAAAACAAATATCTATAACACAACACGTAAATAATAAACAAAATGGCAGTAATAACTCCTTACTTATTAATAATTATCTTCAAAGCAAATTGATAGACATCTCCAATCAAAAGATGTAGAATGGCTAAACGGAGAAAAATAAAACAACAATAACATTAAAAAGACCTAATTATATGCTTCCTTCAAGAGACTCACTTCACCTTTCAGGACACACACAAAATAAAAGTGAAAGAATGAAATGAAAAAAAAAGTCCATGCAAATTGAAGTCAAAAGAGAGCAGAGCAGTTACATTTATATCACACAAAATGGACTTTAAGTAAAAAACTGTAAAATGAAGCAAAGTCATTATATAATGATAAATTGCTCAATTCATCAAAAGACCATAACAATTGTAAATGTATACATACTCAAATCAGAGGATCTAAGAATATAAAGCAAATATTTAGATCTTAAAGGAGAGATAAACTATAATACAATAATAGTAGGAGATGTTAAATATCTCACTCATAAAACACGTTAGGCCACAAAAATAGGTCTTAACAAATTTAAGAAGATTGAAAACATATAAAGTATCTTAAGACCACAAAGATGTGAAACAGGAAATCAATACTAGAAGGAAAATTGAAAAAATCATGTCTAATGAGGATCCACTTTATAGACGTTCACATGATACAAGGGGTAAAAAGGACTTTTGGGACTTTTATAAGCACACTAATCTCATTCATGAGGGTTCTACTTTTATGTCCTAATCACCTCTCAAAGGCCCCACCTCCTAATATTATCAACTTGGGTATTAAAATTTCAACATGGGAATTTCAGAGGGTCAAAAATATTCAGACCACCAAGAAGAGATGCTAGATATATGCAATGGTCTGAAAGTTGTGTTCCCCCCAGATTCACACAATGAAACACTATCACCAATGCAATAGTATTAGGAGGTGGGGGCCTTTTGTAGATGATTAGGTTATAAGGTTAGAGCCCTCATGACTGTTATTAAAGATGCCCTAGAGAGCTATCTTACTCCTACTATGTGAGGACACAGCTGGAAGGTAGCATCTATAACCCAAAAGCCAGTTCTCACCAGACGCCAAAGCTACCAAAGTCTTAATCTTGAACATTTCAACGTCTAAAACTATGAGAAATAAATTTGTTTATAAGTTGTCCTGTTTATGGTATTTTGATATAGCAGCCCAAAAGTTTTAAGACAATATATAAATTTGGGATTCACATATTAGATATTACTTAACACCAGAAACTACATGAGATTAGAAAAAACTAAGAGTATATACAAAGAAGAAAAGATATCCAATGGCTTAGTCACTTGGCATTCCAACCTTTAAAAGACTGAAAAAAGGAAGAAACAACAAAGGAGATCAGCAAGTGCATGCAGTGTGATAGGGAGGAAAACAAGGAAAGGCGATGCCCTGGAAGCAACATGAAGATAACATTTTAAGGTTATTAATCTGAAATCTTCTTGTTACTTTAATTTTCTCAGTGTAAAAGGAAAGAAAGCCATCAGAAGAAAAAATGAGGAGGTAGAATGAGCAGAGTTAGATTCTGCAAAACTCATATTAAAGTCCAACACCTTAGAATGGGATTATATTTGGATTTAGGGTCTTAAAAGAGATAATTATATTAAAATAAGTTACTAAGGTGGTACCAAATCCAATATGGCTAGTGTCCTTGTGAGAAAAGATTAAGTCACAGACATACACTGAAGGTGATAAGGTGAAGATACAGGCAGAAGATATCTGTTTATAAGCCAAGGAGAAGAAATCATCCCTCCTGGCACCTTGATCTCAAATTTCTAACCTCCAGAATTATGAGAAAATAAATTTATTTTGTTTAAACCATCCAGTCTCTGGCTTGATGCTCATAGCTCAGTGGTTAGGGCACTGACCACATTACACCAAAGCTGGAAGATTCAAACCCAGCCCTGCCCCTGCTAAACAACAACAACAACAACAAAAAAAATAGCTGGGCATCATGGTGGGCACCTGTAGTTCCAGCTAATTGGGAGGCTGAGCCAAGAGAATCACTTAAGCCCAAGAGTTTGAGATTGCTGTGAGCTGTGGCACTCTACCCAGGGTGACATAATAAGACTCTGTCTCAAAAATAAATAAATAAAAAACCATCTAGTTTGTGATACAGCCATTTAAAACAAATACAGGGCATTTGTTGTTTGAGGAGCACACAGAAAGAATAAATTTATTGCCTAGGGAAAAAAAGAAAACTACTATATGGACTACTACTAGTCCATATAAAACTACTATATGGACTACTACTACTACTAGATGAGAAGTATGGTTACTAACTAAGGACGTTCCTTCTCATTCTCATGAATTTAAAGAGAGACCAATTAGTGGGACTAGGAATTATTCTCTGGCCCCATCCAACTTGAAAGAGTACCAGATTAGGATAACAAGGATGTTAAAAAAAAAAAAAAAAAACAAGGATGTTGGTTTTGCCAAAAGAGTTAAACAGGGAACACAGGGACAGAGGACCTGGGGAGTTGATGATCGTGCATGGGAATATTTGCCATGCCTAATTGTGGACTTTAAGCTGAGAAAGGTAGAAGTAGTGGCATCATACATTAAAAGATGGTGAAATTAAGGAAAGCACTAATTTAGGAGTGGGGGTTGGGCTCTGGAGGGGGGAATCTGGAAAGATGGGAAGTTGCAGACAGTGTTCATTAATACATGATATTATCTAGAAGTTGTCAATAATGAGATTTAGAGTATTTGTTATCAAACTTGTGTGTATCAGAATCACCTGGAAAACTTGCTAAATATGAATTGTTGACCTTCATGACCAGAGTTTCTGATTCAGTCTTTTCTCATTCAAGAGACCCAAGATCTTGAGTTTCTATGAAGAATGAATTTCCTGGATCATGCTAAAGGTGCACAAGTTTTGAAAACCTCTGATCTAAAGGATAAAAATAGGACAAGTGTTTGAGGTTGAAATGATGTCAATATCAGTGAGGAGAGAAATTCAATGAATTGACAAACCAGAGTGTTAGAGGAATTTATTGAAAGGAATTAACACCAAAGTAGTGTTAGTGAACCAATCTTCTTTAGTTCTCTATATGTCAGCATAAAATAACTTTTTGTTTGTTAACTGTCATTATTAAAACTTTATTTTGTACCTTTTTTTTCTTTTTTTAATTAAATCATAACTGTGTACATTAATGCAATCATGGGGTACAATGTGCTGGGTTTATATACAATTTGAAATACTTTCATCAAACTGGTCAACATAGGCTTCATGGCATTTTCTTAGTTATTGTGTTAAGACATTTATATTCTACACTTAGTAAATTTCACATGTACTCCTGTAAGATGTACCAGTATGGTCCCACCAATTACTCTCCCTTCACCTGTCCTTCCCCCTCCCCTCCCCTCCCTCTCCTCTTTCCCCTTCTTCTTGGGCTATAATTGGGTTATAACTTTCCTAGTAAGAGTGAGTACATGGGATACTTTTTATTCCATTCTTGAGATACTTTGCTAAGAATGTGTTCCAGCTCCACCCATGTAAACATGTAAGAGATAAAGTCTCCATCTTCCTTTAAGGCTGCATAATATTCCATGGTGTACATATACCACAATTTATTGATCCATTCGTGGGTCGATGGGCACTTGGGCTTCTTCCATGACTTAGCAATTATGAATTGGACTTCAATAAACTTTCTGGTACATATATATCTTTGCTATAATGTGATTTTTGGTCTTCTGGATATATACCTAATAGAGGAATTGTAGGATTGAATGGCAGGTCTATTTTTAGATCTCTAAGTATATAAACTTTCAAGTTTAAAAAATTCAGTACAAGGCGGCATCTGTGGCTTAAAAGGGTAGGGTACCAGTTCCATAAGCCGAAGGTGGTAGGTTCAAATCTAGCCCCAGCCAAAAATGGCAAAAAAAAAAAAAAAAAAAATCAGTAGAAAACAATGTGTGTAATTTCTATGGGGTAAATGTTTGTGTCCTCCCAAATTTTATACATTGATGCCCTAAATAACCAATATCATGGTATTTGGAGGTGAGGCCTTGGGAGATAATTAGGCCATGCAGGGGGAGCCTTCATAAGTGGAATTAGTGCCTTTATAAGAAGATGTGTGAGAGAGGTGAACTCTCTCCATCATGTTTCTGTTTGAAAGCCAGGAAGAGGGTGTTCTAAAGAGCCATGTTAGCTGGCCCCTTGACCCTGGGATTTCCAGTTTTTAGAACTGTGAAGAATAAACTTCTATAGTTGAAGCTACCAGTTGATGTTTTGTTACAGTAGCTCAAATTAAAATACTAGTGATTGTATGAAATTAGGAAGACTCACATGAAAATAATAAAATGTATATATGGTTTCTTGTATACAAACAAGAAACTGGTAAAAATGACCGACCCTGGGAGAGAACCAGATAGTTCAGAACAGGGTCAGAATGCTAAAATTACTAGCACTTCATATATATATACGCATTTGAATTTTTGTGCTATGTACATAAATTTTCTGATAAAAGTAAATAGTAACTAAAATAATTTTTAAATGACTCTTATTGGTGCTGTGATATAAATGAATGAAGAACATGGTAAACTTGGTGGTCAATGCCATAATGATGCTCATGTTCTTGTTTCATTGTTAATTTAAGCCATCACCTGGGACCTCAAACCCTAGATGGTAAAGATTATGACTGAGATAGTATAGGTTAAGACTTCCAAAATATGAGGTTTTTAAAAACAGTTCCCTAACTCCAACACACACACACACACACTTTTTTCCACAAGAGAGTCCAAGAGGTTTATTGGAAAAGCCATGGCAAGATACAAAATGATTAAAGACAGTAAGAACCATATCCTATCATTCAACTACCATTTAGCACTATGTAACTTGTCCTGCATGAAAGAACTTCACAGAATCTCAGTCTATATAAAAACTTTGGAGTCATTCAGTTTAATTCTTTGTGTCAATGGACTTCTCAACTTTTTTGTTAAAGCAGGTTTATGTTCAAAGAAAAATTGAGGTAAAGTTATAAAGATTTCCCTGTTCCATGGGCAGTACTTGTGGCTCAAGGAGTAGGGCGCCGGTCCCATATACCAGAGGTGGCGGGTTCAAACTCGGCCCTCACTGAAAAAGAAAAAAAATATATATATATATATTTTCCCCATTCCACACATTTATACACTCCCACATTATCTACAGTCCTCATCAGAGTGGTATATCCATTGAAAGTGATGAAACTTCAATTGACATCATTATTTATCAAAGCCTATAGCTTATATAAAGAATAACGCTTGGTGATGTATATTCTGTGGGTTTGAAAAAATGTACAATCACATATATCTGCCATTATAATGTAATTCAGACTATTTTCACTGCCAAATCCACTGTGCTCAGTATATTTACTCCTACTTCTCCACTAACCCCTGCAGCCTCTGACCTTTCATTATGTCCATAGATTTTTCCAGAATATCATATAGTCTGAATCACACAGTCTGTATCCTTTACAGATTGGCATATTTCACTTAGTAAAATGCATTTAAACTTCCTCCACATCTTTTACTGGCTTTATAGCTCATCCTCTTTTATCAAAGGATTTTTAAAACTGCATTTTGTATTGCCTTGAGTTATAAGAAAGAACTCAAGTAGACCTCAAGGCAACACAAAGTATTTGCAGTTTGAAAATACTTTGATAAAATGTGATGAGCTCTCAAGTCAGGAAAAGATATGGAGGAAGTGTGGAGAGAAGGGAACACTTCTACGTTGGGGGTGGGATTGAAAACTAATGCAACCTTTATGGAGAGAAGTATGGAGAATTCTCAAATACCCAAAAGTTGACCTTTCCTTTAATCCCCAAATCCCATTACTAGGTTATCTTCCCAGAAGAACAAATATCATTTTACCACAAAGACATTTGTACCAGAATGTTTATTGCAGTTCAATTCATAATTGCCAAGTCATGGAAGCAGTCCAAACACCCAATAACCCATGAATGGATTAACAAATTGTAGTATATGTATACCATGGAATACTATTCAGCCATGAAAAAAGATGGAGATTTTACACCTTTTATGTTTACCTGGATGGAGTTGAAATACATTGTTCTTAGTAAAGTATCTCAAGAATGGAAAAATAAATATCCAATGTACTTAGTACTAATATTAAACCAATATATAAACAATTACATGTTCATACAAATAATAAAACACAAATATAGTCTAGCAAGGTAGCAGGGTGAGAAGGGAAAGAAGAGAGGGTGGAATGATTAGTGGGAGAAAGGAGGGCATTTGGTAGGATCTCACCTAATGTGCACGAGGTAAGGATGTTCAGCATGCCCCAGGTGAGGTGTTCTTTTACAACTTGAACTTTTCCTTGGAAATGAGAACAATGTAACCTAAAAATTTATATCCTCATATTAATTTGAAATAAAAAAATAGAAAGTAGCCATGTGGATGGGATCAACTTTGTTTACAACTAGAGCTGTTCTGTTTTATATAATGAATCATCATCACAAATATTTGTCCAAAGAAATTATTCTAAAAAATGTTTTGAAGGCCAAGGATTTAAGAATCTCCTCTTTAACATGCTGGCAAAAAACAATCCAACTTCTGCAGAAGGACCTTAAATGTTGAAGAATTCACCACCTCATTATGTCCTTGGATAGCTCTAACTTTTAGAAAGTTCTTACACTAAGAAAAAATCTGCCTCCCTATAACTTTGATCAATTGGTTCACATTCTTGCTTTGGGCTATTTAATTGCTGGTAGAGATTTTAGTTGCTTCCCTGAAGGCAGAAGACTTAATGTTTTGTAACTACTATTGATCTTTTACCAGCTTTGGCCTGTAGCTAAGCAGCTAGATAATTTATTTCTCTTTGAGATTCTCTGGTACTATTTCTGGGCTACATTTGTTGTTTTACATTTTTACGTTTCTTGAAGCTTTCAGTTTCTTATGCGAAGAAATTTGAACATGTGATTTTTTTTTTTTTTGCTCTATAAGTTAGACTTTTTTTTTTTACATAGATATCAATTAGCTCTGAATTATTAAGTGTGTGGGTGAGAGGAAACAGATAACATATTTATAGCTCAAACGAAAGCTTGGGGTAATTTTTATTAAATATTATGAACATCTTTATAATAGTAATGTTAGAAAATTAAGTAATGAAGCAAGCTGCCAAGAAAGGTCACTAATGACTGTCACTAGGGGTATTCAAGTGAGAAATAGCCACCTGTTGGAAAATGATGGTTTAGGCCTAATTATATCCTATGGCTATCATCTGTAATATGTATCTAAACTACCCTCTTTAGGTTACTTGAAATTTTAATGATTCTTTCTAAAGACTCAATTTAAGCATGTTTATATAAAAACACACTTGAACCATTCGTCAGTACTACTTTTGAGAAAAATGTTATCAATGATTAGAATTTTCATTCCTGGATTTAATCCACAGGAAATAATCTAAAAAATGAAGAAAAGGCACCAATATGTTTACTGTAGCATTATTTATAGGAGTATATAACATACAAAGCTTTAATGTGAAAACACAGTAAAATGGTTAACTAATCTATGGTACACCCATGCAAAGAGATACTGGGTAACCATGGAACTTGTATGCAAGGTTTGCAATAACATAAAAAAAATCTTCCTGTTATAATATTAAGTAGGAAACCATGGCTTTGTATTACACACAAAATATGATTTTTAACAATGGGAAACCCTGCATAGGAAAACGTTATGGAACAATTCCAGTAAAATGGAGGAATAATTTAATATGAACTACCTGCTCTGCTATAAACACCTTAGAAGTCTAGGTAAAAAAAAATAAATAAATAAATAAATATATATATATATATAATTTAAATAGAAAACTGGAATTTACAAAATAATAAAATTCCTAGATGCTAAAATAAAAAATTAATGTTAATGCTATAGTAATTAGCTGTAGCCAATGTTGATAGACCCAGTATAATTATGCCCTAGATGGAGCCCCTGGGGATGAAAAACTAAGTTATTAATGGTCATAAATGTATGGTAGCTACATTTAGCTAGTTGAAGGTCTATTTAAAACTTGAAAATAAAAGTATAGATTCCCCATAAAGCTAGGGCTCTTAAAAATATCCTTATGTTTAAAAATATCCTTGCGCCTGTGGCTCAAAGGAGTGGGGCACTGGCCCCATATGCAGGAGGTGGCGGGTTCAAACTCAGCCCCAGCCAAAAACTACAAAAAAAAAAAAAATGCTTATGTTAAGGAATACTTTTTACAAAAAACTGCATATGGTCAGAAACTAAAAAGAAACTTGCTAACTGTTCTGGGCTCAAGGTGAGTAGAGGCATGTTAACAATATTTTTCTGAGAACTTTGCATGCTTATCTGAGAAATCTCAGTGTATATTACCTGTGAAGTATAGAAATTCTGATATAAGACCAAAGATATATACCTGGAGCCCCAGAAGAAGGGAATGACAAAAAAAAAAAAAACAAACAGGTATTCATTTTTACTCACAGGATGAAAAACTTGTAGATGAAAAAATAACTCCCACTGAAGTTCAGTCTACCATAAAAATTTACAAGGAAAAAAAGAAAACAAAACACATCTATAAAGGAAAGTTGGCAAATATAAGAAATGGAAGTGGCACTCCTATAAGAAATAGCAATAATATGAGACAATAAAAATATTTGTTTAAAGTTATTAAAATGATTAAAATAGGTCTAAAACCCATAGATTAAATAAGATCATGCTTATAAAAATAATAGATCTGGCAAAGCCAAAATAGAAATGCTATAAATGTGCATAAAAATTATAGTTATATAAAATAGTAAAATTAATTGCATGATTTCAGTTGATATGAGGAAATCATCCAGAATGTAGTCCAGGAAGATAAGACAGAAAATATATTGGAGATTAATGGACATGAGTATTAAATGAGAATGTTTAAGATCTAAATGATAGCTCAAAAAAGAGAACAGGAAAAATTGGGATGGGGAAATGTGTATACTGAGAAACAATGAAAGAGAATTCTTGAAATGCTATTGAAATTAATTAAAATGTGAAACTTTAGATTGAATTTGTAATAATAATTAACAGACACAAATTTACTCCTGGACACATACATCATATTTGGCATATTTTGCACCACAATAGGCAAAGAAAAATATATACATGGTAGGTAAATACCATCAGAAAGAAAGCAGAAATAGCTTACAGTGGGAAGGACAATGAGAGACAAGAAATGCCTCAAACTAAGAAGCCACAGACAATGGACTCACATCTTCAAATAATTAAAAGGAAAGGAAAAAAAAACCTAAAAGTCTATGCACAGCTGAGTTACGGTTCAAGAATGAAAGCAAAATAAAAACATTTTCCAAGAAAAAGACTGTTAAAATTTATAAATCACTGATAGTAACTATAAAATATACTATGGAAGGAGGAAATTAAACTCTTACAGATAGCAAAGAATTGAAAAAGTAAAGTGTGCACAAACACTGATAAACCTGTGGATAAAACTAAATTTTCCTTGATTATAAACATCAGGATACCCACCTCAAACATCATGCCAAATAAAGATTGAACGTAAGTAAATGGAAAATGATGAACAAGGAGTTAAAGCAAAAGGCATTATGAAGGGAAAAGACCAATGTTTTATAATGATAAAAATAACAATTCATCAGGAATCCATCAAAACCCTGAGACAAGATGGGCACATAAACATCTCATTAAGTGTTAATCAACCTCAGTAAAACGGACAGCACTCTGGGAAGATGACGCGGTAGAAAGCAGCAAAACTCTATTTACCTACCTAGAAAACTGTACTGACAGACTATCTGATGTAACTATTTTGGAACTCTAGAGTTTATAGAAGGTTTGCTACTTCCAAGAGGAGGTCTGAATGACAGATTATCTTTAATTTTAGTAGCAGCTCTTTGTGCCTTACCCCTTTGCCCCATGGCAGGAGGCTATATCTGTATTCTTACAGTAGCCTATATACAGCTTAAAGGAAGCAAGGTGGGCAAAAAGAATCTATCCTCTAAGTACCATAGATCTGTTCTCTGATGTCTGGCTGAAGCTTCTGATTACAGAGGCACAAACAGGTAGTCACCACTGTTGTTATACCTCCCTCCATTGTTGCTGTTCACTCCCCTCTGGCTGAAGTGACTAAGGGACCATCGAACAGACCAATATAAGCATTGAAAAGAAATGCTAAAGAGAGTCCTGCAAGTTGGATGAAAATTATTAAGGCAGAGATAAACAATTCAAACAGAAAAAATAATAGAGAACATCTAGGAAATCAAAAGTTGATTCTTTACAGAAATAAATGAAATTGACAAACCTTGACCTAGCTAGACTAATAAAAAAGAGATGACTCAAATAACTAAAATAAGAAATAAAAGTGAAAACATTGTTACTGATTTTATACAAATAAAAACGATTATAAGAGAGTGTTATACTAATTGTATGTCAAGTAATTGGGTAACCTAGATAAAATTTTAAAATTCTTCAAAACACAAAACCTACCAAGACTAACCATAAAGAAACAGAAAAATATATGCACCTATAACTTATATGTGTTTAATTCAATAATCAATAATCAATTCCATTTTTAATAGCATTCAAAGAAAAAATAATTAGGACTTAACACAACAAAGGAGGAAAAAGAATTGTACAATAAAAACCACAATATATTTCTGAATGTAAAGAAAACATTTATAAGTCAAGAGTCATTCATAGAATGAAACACTGAATATGGTTAAGATTTTAAAACTAGGTGCAATGCTTACATGTGTATTTCTAGCACACTGGGATGCTGAGATAGGTGGATTGCTTAAACTCTGGAGTTTAAGACCACCCAGAGTAAGAGAGAGACCCTTTCTCTATCAGACATAGAAAAATTATCAGTGTGGTAGCAGGAGCCGGTAGTCCCAGCTACTTAGAAGGCTGAGGAAAGAGGTTTGCTTGAGCCCAAGAGTTTGAAGTTGCTGTGAGCTATGATGATGCCATGGCCCTCAACAGCACTTTTCCCATGGTGACAGAGTGAGACTCTGTCTCAAAAAAGCAAAACAAAACCCAACAACAACAACAAAATCCTACCCAAAGCAATCTAAGTTTTAATTCAATTCCTATCAAAATTCCAATGACCTCATGGTAGAAATAGAAAAGACATTCTAAAATTCATACGCATCTCAAGGGTCCCCAAGTAGCCAAACAATCTTGGGAAAAAAGAACAAAACAGAAAGACTCACACTTCTTGATTTGAAAACTTACTACAAAGATGCAACAATTAAAACACTGTAATACTCACAAAAACAGACTTAGAGATCATGGAATGGTATCAAGAAATAAACCCTCTTAAAGGCCCCAATACGCATTCAACAGGGAAATGAGTATCACTTCAACAAATGGTGTTAATAAAACTGGATGTTCACCTGAAAAATAATGAAGTTGGTCCCTCACCTAATACCATTTACAAAAATTAACTTAAAATGGACCTATGCCCTACAGGTAAGAACTAAAATTATAACATTCTTAAGGGAAAGTGTGTAGTAAACACTTTATGACATTAGATGTGGCAATGATTTCTTGGATATGACCCCAAAAGCATAAGTAACAAAATAAAATAGACTAATTGGATTGCATAAATGTGTTACTATCAAAAGATAGTAACAACAGAGTAAAATGGTAACCCACAGAAATATTTTCTCTCTTTCAATGAGAGAAAATATTTACAAATCATATATTTAATAAGGAATAAATAGCCATAATATTTAAAGAAATTCTAAAACTCAGTAATAAAAACAAGCCACCCAATTCAAAAATGGGCAAAAAATTTAAACAGAAACTTTTACAAAGGAGATATACAAATATCCAATTAGTATATGAAGAGATGATCACATCACTAATTATCAAGGAAATGTATGTCAAAATTACATTGAGATTCCACCTAGTACACATTAAGAATGCTCCCATAAAAAAGCAGAATATTTGTCATATAAATTTGATGACATTGTAGCGAAATTGGAACCTTGTATACTGCTGGTGGAAATGGAAAATGATACAGTCACTGTGGGTAATAATGTTGTTTTTCCAAAAAATTTAAAACAGAATTACCATAAGATCCAGCAATTTCACCAGGAAATGGCTGTGCTTAATAAGGGTAGATTTATTTATTAGAGATTGATAGAGTCAAATGTTTATAAAATGTGAAGCTTAACATAATGCATATGTACAGAAACTAATACCTCTTGAAAAGTAGTTACAATCTTTTCAAATTTGGTTTCTCAGAACTGATACCTCAAAATAGGGTGCTTTGTGCAGGTTCAAATAGAAAAGGAGCCTTAAGATTTCTCTGATCTCTTACCACCCATTCTTTTTTTTTTTTTTGAGACAGAGCCTCAAACTGTCCCCCTGGGTAGAGTGCTGTGGCATCACAGCTCACAGCAACCTCCAACTCCTGGGCTCAAGTGATTCTCCTGCCTCAGCCTCCCAAGTAGCTGGGACCACAGGCGTCTGCCACAACGCCCGGCTATTTTTTGGTTGCAGCCATCATTGTTGTTTGGCGGGCCCGGGCTAGATTCGAACCTGCCACCCTAGGTGTATGTGGCTGGCGCCTTAGCCACTTGAGCCACAGGTGCCAAGCCTCACCACCCATTCTTGACCATCTCTCCAACAGCACAGGATAAAGTTGTTATCCCACGTTCCAACTAAAATTTGGACCTATCAAAGAAGAAAACAGTTACCTCAAGTCCCTTCCCTTAACTTCATTAATTCAATCAATATTGCAAATATTGACTAATATTTGCCTTCAGGAAGGCAAACTGAAGGCTGTCAATAAACCTGGACAGAATTTTGTCACAAACTATTGTCCATTCTACAGGTCCAACAGATTTTATCCACATCAGTGTATATGTTTCAAATCCATTGCAATCTCCCTACTAATTACTAATGGGCCCTTAACAGAATTCTTCCTCCTTTCCCATAATCTATTTTGCCAGGATCCAAGTCCCTATTCTTTCTATAATTTCAGCTGGTAGGCAAGCATCTGCATCCCATTAGCGGGGGGTTGGGTCTTCTTTCTGAAGACTCCTGTGTACACACAATAAATAAATTTGTATGACTTTCTCCAAATTAATCTGCCCTCTATAAGTTGATTTTTAAGAGAACCTTTAGAGGGCCATGGGTGGGCCCAACACAAGCATAAAAGAATCCTTCCTAAAAATTGAGCATTAACTATGCAACAAAGGAAGCCTTACCAATACTAAAGAATAACTAATTCATAAAATACTTTGATATTAGTGTTATTAATTAGAAATTAACAACAAAAAATTGGAAAAGGAACAAAAAAAGAACTTTAAAAATTAAAAATACTTTCAAATACATAATAACGAAGTCACAATTAAATGTTAAAACAATGAAAATGCTATGTATCCAGTAATTAAGTCTGTATTTATACAGAAATTTATTGCAATGCAAATATACATACATGATTGTCTAATCAATAAATGATACTGTATTAATGGTCTATGTATATATAAACAAATAGGTCTCTGCCATCAATTAATGTGAAAAAGAGCAGCACAAAGTTTGAACTCTAAGAAGACGATATTGGAGAATATCTTTTTGTTAAGAAACAGATGAATTTCTTAAAGAAGATATAAAAATGAGGTAACATTTTTATGAATTTGATTATACTGTTTTTAACGTACTCAAAAGACACCATATGTCAAATTTAAAACATCAATAGCAGACCAGAAGATGATACTTGCAATGGGTGAAACTGTCAAAATTAATTTATTTGAATGTACAAGTATAATCTTTTGTTCATTAGAAACAATCCAGAATTCTAAAAACACGATTTAAAAATTATAAGCAAAAATTATATTAAAAATAAAGGAAAGATTTTCTGTGGTGAAAGGAAGTGCACCAAAATTTTATTACTGGTTGTTTTCTAGAGAAAAGATTTACTGATGTACAACTTCTTTCTAGATTTAAATTTTTTCTAATTTTTCTTAGAATGTTTTGTTTTCGTTATTGGAACAAAATTCACTTTGTTTAAAAGAAAACATCTCTAGAGCTCTTCTCTGAAGATTTCTTCTGAAACTAAGCGGCCATCACACTGAAGGTGATCCGACTTGAGAGGGTATTATTTCTTTGAAAAATTGACAGAAGTATATTTTGGATTCCTTTCAATCCCATTGTGAGAACTGCCTTCACTGTGCTAACTGCTGATGTGGATGTTAAGATTGATTAGCATCAGAATCAGTGGCGTGGAATAAGTTCTTAATACCGAAATTTAGGTCCTGGAGACGTAAAGCTTCTCCAAAAACTACCAATGTTCAAATTCAGCGCATTTTTTCTTTTAACTTCTAAAGATAGCCTAGAATACATAATTTAGGCAGGTTGGTTTGCTAAAATCAGATCAATATCTTTCACCTGGTTTTGACTGATACTTGTTTGCCTGGAATTATGGGGAGGAATTTTGTCTTCCTCATGATACTGAGCTCTTCTATCGATAGATTCTGATTTTTTCTAATGGTAAAACTTTTATACCGAATAAAACACCAAGCTCCACATGCCAAAAGAGAAAATGGATTTCTTTTTCTTTTTTTGCAGTTTTTGGCTGAGGCTGGGCTTGAACCTACATGTGGGGATATGGGGATGGTGCCCTACTCCTTTGAGCCATAGGCGCCACCCCAGAAAATGGATTTCTGATTGGCAGAAAAAATTAGTTATATTTTAGAAATGTTTTTGCAATACTTAAATAAAAAATAATAATATTTGCTCCATAGGCATTGGCTATACCCCTGGATGGTTATTGATTTTGTTTCCAAGGTCTTTCTTGATACTTTTAAGAGGAACTGTCACCCTCAGCATCTCCTCCCAAAGACTGAGAAAATACGATTTTATCATGCACGATGGGTTTAGGCAGCAAGCAAACCCTTTACACTGATTGCATATTTTCAAGATTCCTCGGGGTTAATTAAAAATGGGCAGTGTAACATTATGCAGAGAATTCTAAGCCTGCTCTCCTGCAGTGGAGAAGAAATAAACAATGAATTTCCTCTATTTTGTCAAGTGTTTTACAGAAATCTTAGAAGACTGTGAGATTAGTTGTTTCTAAAAGAAAGTAACATTATGAAACTCATACTTTTGTAAAAATCCTTCAGTGTTGTTCTTTCAAGTTACTGCTTCCTTTATAAAGCGCACACACACACACACACACACACCACAGGGTTGGAATTAGATATTCTATTGACATGTTTTGGAAGAAGGGAAGATTAAGCTAAGTGTTTTGAGATTCAAACCGACTGTTCCATGGTTTCTAATCATTGCAAACCTGATGTTTTAAATCATTAAGTCATTCCTTCTAGCTTACCACGGGAATATATTTCCATATAGTTTGCTGTGATATATTGAGAGAGATAAGAATTAGAATTCATTTGCCATTTAATTTTTCTCCCAAAGTGACTTAAAAAGGTCATCTAATGCCCACGCTTCTTTTATTTCTAGAATATTTTCATTTCATCTATCAGAAATCTTTGTGACAAGGTAATTTATTTGACTAGACACTTATAATTTTAACATCATTGTTATATTTATCTGAATAAATCCGGAGTTCCATTTGATGCTAACCAACAAAGTAAGAGAAACAGAAAGGGTAATATTGAATGACTCTAAATCATCATGAAGTATGTTCCTATATTTTTCCTTGCATAAACAGACCACCAAATATTATGGATGTTCACTGGTAATTTTAATATTAACCTACTCTCAGAGCTTATTCCAAATTATTGAGGCGTCTGTGATCTAAAACAAATTTTCTTACATGAAGCTTTAGTTTCATTTATTGAGTTTTCTGATAGAACATAATTTCTTCTCTGCCTCCCAGTCAACTCCCTACTCCCCAATCTCTCATCCTTTGGGTGTAAGAAAATATATATATGTATACTTTAAGAAAAATTAAAATTAGAAGAAACCAAAATAGAAATAAAAACCTGCAGGATATCTAAGGATCAAAAACTCCAGGAGAGTCTAGAGATATTTCTAAGACAAATAGGACAAGGCACAGGAGTCCTGGGACAGGAAGCTGATCTGATTTGAGAGCCAAGGATGCTTTATGAGCCTCACAGGACCTGCCACTGGATGAATTCCAGAGCAAAAGGTAGAAGCCCCACCATGCTACATTTCCTTCACATCCCTGGAACTTAGCATGTTCCTGACACATAACAGATTTTCAATAAATATTTGTTAACATAGAAAAGAATGAATAAATGTGTAAATAAACAAGTGAACATTAAAGCAGTAAACTACAAGTAATTTAAAAGAGCTCTAAATTCTAAAATGACCCCACAATACCCATCCTTTCCTTTTATCAGGGATTTCCTGGTTTAAGTTCTAAAAAACATGGCATCTAACCTATGGCAAAAAATTCCAAGCTTTTTGTATGTAAAAGTAGTCCAATTTTGGTAAATGCTAATTCCTAGGCCTACAACCCAGCGGTTCTGACCTTAAAATGTGGGGATAAGACATAGAAATTTATATTGGTAATACTACAAGTGATTTGGATTCAGGAAGTCTTAGAATCACATTTTGAAAACGGTGAAATGTATCCTCAAGAAATGGTGAGTGGCTGAACGAAGCTTTATGAATGTCAGCCCTGGTTAGACTCTGCTGCTTTGGCATCATTGGGACAGGCCAACGCTTTCAACTGGAAGATGAAATAGCTAATTAGGCACTAACTAGTGCCATCACAGTCATTTGCCTTGCAAAATAATTTGTACAAGCCAATAATGATCATGTGTTTTATGATCCCCTCCCCTTAAAATGCAAGTAGTTTTCACCTCCGTCGCTCTGCTAAATATCTGCCTAGGAGAAGGGACGTCAAGTCAGGCTGGTTACTGAGATACTGATTCCTGTCCCCAGTTCTCCTGTCCATTGAGTGAACAACAAAAATGAAACAAAACAAAAAATTTAAAAACATCACCCACTTTCCCCAAAATACAGCATAACTTTTCCATAAATGAAAATATAGGGAATGAAATACTCTTATTCACTTGAATATCAACTATTCTGGGCAATCAAAATAAGGGAGGCTTCTGCCTGGGGATCACAGTCCTCTTTCCCAGTCATTAAGGCCCATAATCCTTACTGTTAGCAAGAATTTTCAGGCACAAATCATTGATAGGTAATTTCTCGAGTCAGTTGTATTCTAAAAAGAAATAGAATCTGGATTCTCATCATACTGTTTTAAAGCAGCCAATTTATATAAGAGTCCCCCAGGTATGCATTGCATGGAGATTTCCAAGGGTAAAAAGGAGGCAGGTGTCACCTCTCAATGTGCAGGCAATTGCACATGAAATACATCTGTGGCTTGTTGCTGAAAAGTCACACCTCTGATCCATAGATCGGCTTAATTTAACCATTTTTCAACACGTTAATACGTTTCCCTGTTTTAAATTCCTGCTTAGTGGAAAGTTTCCCCATTGAGCATCTGATTTAATTTTGTCTGCTTGGATGCCCTTTAGGTAAAGGACACCATTCAATATCAGAATTAGAAGCATTCTATTCATTTTCCCCCTGCAGCCAGGGAAAAGGAAAGGAGGACGCAAAAAGGCAGAGACTCGCACAACTCTAGATGCAGCACTTCTCTAATTCTCCAGCCGCTGAGCAATGAGGTTTCATATGCTGCAGGAAGACCCATTCATCTTAATCCATCTGGAAAGAGGGCTACGCGCAATATTTCACAATCTAAGTACTTTCTGACAAATCTATTAATTATGCACTCAAACAAATTATTTGCTGCCTGTGGAGAATTGCTACTGGATTTTCTCCTGTGCCAGAATCCATGTTCCTTTTTCTGCTTTTAACTCATTGCCGTCATTGATACAGTTATATTCATTTCTACTCGTACTCTTCACCATTTGCAAGTTAGATATGGTCACTACTAGAGAGAAGCTGAAGAGGTTAAGGTAATATGACACCTAATAACTGTACGACATTTTCCAACTACTTCCTTAGGCCCTTTGTCTCTGTCCTTCTTTACCAAAGTGTCCGGAAGAGGCATGTTCTATATGCCCAACCAAGAGATGAGACCAGCAGCTCCAGGGCTTACAGATGCTTCCCACCCACCCACGACTGCTTTTCCTCAGTTCTGAGGACAAGTCCTCCTCCACAACTCATGAATAACAACTTTATGAAACATGCATGATGTTTGGAAGGAAAAAAATAGACTTGTAGTTTATTCTCACTAATTTGATGATTGCATTCAAATTCCAGCATATCATCAAAAAAGCTCAAATTGTTTTCTTTTAAAATAATTTATCTTCTAGCCTTAGAAGTACTACATGCAATTATAGGAAAATATTGAAGACAATTAAAAGGCATAAAAATAAAAACGACCCATAACACCACTAACTTTCTGTATGGATGTCTTTCTAATATGTGGGTGTGTGTTATTAAAAAAATATGGATATACAATTTTGTATTAATTTTTTACTTGCTATCACATACATATATTTTTCACATTACTAAGACTTTAACATTATTGGGGGAAATACAATTAGAAACAAAATCTATCTTCCAAGTTAGAAAACCTCCCCATAAAGGCAGATTAAAAGGAAAACCATTTTATTTTTGAATAAGTTTTAAACTAGAATGTGATACACATCAAAGCGACTAGAAAGACAGAAAGAAGTCTCACCCTTTATTACAGCCAAGGCGATACGATCCATTGTATACATGTGTTCAAAGTAAACAGTAACTAGTGCTCAAGTAAGACAACTCGACATCACCATTTGTCAGGCATGGTACTTTGTAGACACACCTGTAACTTGGAGCAAGGAGTCCTTAAAAATTAGATTCCTACTGCTTTGTTTCATTTTGTTGTGTTCAGACAGGTTCTCACCCTGTTGCCTAGACTAAAGTGCCATAGTGTCAGCCTAGCTCACAGCTACCTCTAATTCCTGGGCTCAAGAGATCCTCCTGCTTCAGCTTCCTGAGTAGCTGGAACTACAGGCACCCCACCACGACACCCAGCTAGTTTGTCTACTTTTAGTAAAGATGGGGTCTCCCCTTACTCAGGCTGGTTTCAAACTCTTGACTTACAGAAATCCACCAGCCTCTACCTACCAGAGTGCTAGGGTGACTGGGTCAGAGCCACCACACCTAGCCTAGATTCCTACTGTTACTGAAACTGGCAGGTAGGGGTGGTAAACCCCTCAGTGTCTACGTGATGGCTCTTACTGAATGGGCATGAGGTAGGGGTGCTTGGCACACTTTTTGTGTGGGGGAAATAACCACAAGAGGGACTCTACCTAACAAAATCAAATATTTTGACCTGGTTGGTTGTACCCTCACCTCAAGCTGAAACAAATTTACTAAAAAAAAAAGAAAGAAAAAAGAAGGCTCTAAGGTCTACCAAAGGCCCTTAAACTTTTTAAACAGGGGGCCAGTTCACTGTCCTCAGACTGTTGGAGGCTGGACTGCAGGTCCCAGGATGAGTCAGCTGCTAAGCAAGACAGGCAGTGGCGGCAAAAACACCTGGCAGGCGGGATAAATGTCCTAGGCGGGCCACATGTGGCCTGTGGGGTGTAGTTTGAGGACCCCTGGATAAGAAAAATATTCCTAGGTCATAAACATGACAAAAGTCCCATCTAGTTCTCAAAGGGATTTATACACATTTCAAAGGGAAGAGAAAGTACTTGCAATTATAAATTTTCTAAAGGAAATATTCTAAAAGACAAAATAGAGAAAAATCACTTATTTTCAACTAGGAAAATTAAACTTCATTTTTAACTTGTACTTGTTCTTACATAATTTTTAAAATCTTATATTCTGCCATTAAAATTAGAATAATTTATCTAACTCTCCCCATTATTGGACATTAATTCTTAAACATCCTCCTACTTTAAATAATTCTCCAATGTACACTTTTATAAATAAGGTTTCCAAGCACTTTTACATGTATTTTTTACCATATGAAATATAACAGCGTTTTCTTTGGCACAAAGAGAAAAACATCAATTATTGCCTGCTAAAACATATGCACGCATTGGAGACACATACAGTTAATGTGACTCCAGTAATTTAAAAGGCATATAGCAAATATAACTACTAACCAGCTGTATGCATTCAACACTAGAACACGTGCTCAAAACAACAATGTTCTGATCCTAATTACAAAAGCTTGATTTCAGAATCGAGCTTCTTAAGAGCATCCATAAACATACCAACTGTTCAGTTCATAGAAATATGAAGAATTTATGCCCCATCTCCTGACCATGAGAACTGCTGCTTCTAAGCAAGGACAAGCACTCCAGATCTGAATGGCCACTAGTCCTTCTGATACTGAGAAGAAACTGTTTTCCAAATGGGATCTTAGAAAAGTTAGTGTACCTCCAAGATGAAGACACACACAGAAAAAAAATATATATATATTTTCATACATAATGGGAGGATGAATCAAGATTTCTTTTTAATTTTTTCAACAGTGTTTTGAGGTGAGTACACTTTTTGCCATTTTGTATGTAAAGAAACTGAAGTCCTCCTTGGGTGGCGCCTGTGGCTCAAAAGGGTAGGGTGCCAGCCCCATATGCCGGAGGTGAGGGCTTCAAACAAACCCAGCCCTGGCCAAAAACTGCAAAAAAAAAGAAAAAAAGAAACTGAAGTCCTCGAGGGTGATGCAACAAGCAAGTGGTAGACCTCAGATTTAACTCATCACAATCAGATTTCAAAATCTCTGTCCTCATCATGACAGCAGCATGCCTTATGTAGACAGTAACTATAGTCTATTCTCTGCTCCTCACTTTGAAAGGTATCAGTGTCATATTAATTGGGATTTCATAATTCCTAGGAAAAAGGAGGACGTTATAACAAATGCAAGACCTCATAACCAACTGAGTAAATGGCAGATATTTGAAAAGAATTCAGAGAATTTTCAGAACCGAAACTGAATGAATAGAGAAAGAAACCAGCTGAAGGCATGCTAGAATGCAAAATGACCAGCTTTATTTGCCAAAACTTCCATTTTTAATCTTTGAAAAAATATAAACATTCTCCCAGCCAGGATAATTTGCTTCACTGAAAAATCTTAATGAATTCACAATATTTTCACAGAATATTTTAGTTTGTTTTCCTGACATTTAGCAATGATCAGATGTTTGTCTTAAATTAACCAAAGGAAAAAAGAGAAATGCTAAAATTTATAATTAACTATTCATCTCAATATAGTTGCAAAAGTGGCGTTTACTTTTTTAAACAATTTTTACCAATGTACCGAGTTACGTAAGTTTCGTTGGACAGAAGTTAGCACAGCAACTATAGCTTATCTTTCTCTGTTCTAAAGAAGGTCACTTCTTCACTGTCCTGCTTTCAAGTTCTATTCTCAGTACCTGAAGAATGGCTTTGTTAATATTTCCACAACCTCTGTATAAAGGAAAACATGCTAACAATACTTATTTTGTTCTTTAAAGGATTATAATCAAAATAATTACTTTCTATTACAGTATGGGATTTCAATCAAACTATGGTTGAAAGCAAAATCATTCAGTCATTGAGACCATAAGCCCTGGGTTAGCTATCCCTAAGGGCTGGAGCATGACAGCGCAGGTCTGTGACACACTTTTCACATGGAGTGGGTGACACCATTGTCCTAAGTATTTGCTTGATTTAGATATATGTGATACATAAATTTATCACATCTAAGTTTATATGTAACATATGTAAATAAACAAACTTTTTTCTAGAAAAGAAGGAAGGAGTTATATAAACAGTCCACATATGGAAGAATAAGAAAATAATATGCGAACAATGGTGCAGCCCCTGCCTCTCCATCCTGCCACCCTCAGGCCAGACTGATGGAGTAGTCTCGTGCCTCAAAGAGAAGGGAGTCCAAAAGTGAAGAGGCAGAGGACTTCATTGACAATCAGGCTGGCCCTGGAGCACAAAGGCAGAGTGGATATGAATTTAGCGTGGGATGTGCCTCGGGCAGGAGGAGGCAGGCAGATACCCTCATGTCAGGAATAAGCAGCAACGGTTTCACCCCGTGACCATGAAGCATCAGCACAACAGTGGCTGTGCTCACGTGATGCCACGGAGTGTCAGGACCCTGGGAGAGACCCCAGTGGGGGATTAATTGTTCATTTAGCTAATGAAATGAAGAAATGTTAATAGAATGCAATTTGTACCCACCAGCCAGTCAGGCCTGGGCAGCCGTGAAATTTATATAACGCATTATGCTTTTATCCGCTTTAAACGATTGAGTTTCTTAATACTTTTCCTTGTGCCTGCTGCCAATAAAATATTTCATACTAATGAAAAGTTTCCAAGAGAAGATGGATCTGCATCCAGATACTCCACATTGTCATCAACCCTACTGAGGAAGCCTGGGAAAAAAATTGTACCTCATCTCCATGCATTGTTTAATCTGCCAACCTCATTAGAATCCTGAAAGGGAGATTGAGAGAGAGCTTAAAAAGAAGGAGTAAGAGCACTAGCAGTTAATGAGGCACCTTCCATGTGCCAAGCCCTATGCCAGGTATCCACTAATATCCTCAGACTTAATTGATTGTTGCTCTCCAGCAGATGAGAAATGGTATGGTTCAGGGTTTATAAACTGTGCCCATAGTCAGCCTCAGAAAGGCCCTGCAACGTAACCCACAAGAGCCCATGTCTTCTTCCTTTGTTCATGAAAGCTTCAGGACAATACTCTGACCGTAGCCCTAACTTTACAACCCTTCTATTTCACCGGGCCTCTTCTGGGGTCTGATCACGTGAGATTCGTGCGGACAGCCTGCACGCTGGCAAGGCACACTGTCAAGTTGGGGCCTAATCTAAAAATGTAACCTGGAATATTATAAAACTAGAGCCCAGCTAGTCTAAAAAGGTCAACACCTCAGAATATTTTATTGCAAGCAAAAGAAACTGACCTTTGCTCACGTGAACAGAAAACAAAATGACTGCTCGGCCTCATGGTAGCTTACATAATCAAGAAGCAGCAGAACAGCCATGGCTGAAAGAAAGGGAGCAATCAGGTCAACTCTGGGGAGCAGAAACAAATGGGCCGCCTCTTCAGGGCTCTGCTGTCAACACAAATCAGCTGCAAACTGTTCCCACCGTTGGATCACGCTACTCAAGCTCCAGATTCGGGCAGACAGACGGACTGCGGTCCAGTCTGCGTCACATGCTCAGGCAGCTGCAGGAAGGGGAGGCTCCTTAATTGCGTGCACGCAAGGCTGCCTGCAGCGGGAGGGAGGGATCCCCCCAGGAACATCAGAGTGCTGGGCTGGCGGAAGAACTGATCCCCACCACAATAACGACAGGTCTCCTGTGCCCTCACAGACGTCCTCCCTTGTCACATTGCAGTGAGTGGTTTCTGCTTACTCACATATTCCTCAGGCGCAGCCCTGCGAGGCGGAGGCCAGGCGGCCGGGAGCTGCGTCTCCCTCGCTATCACCACACACCAGAACGACTCCCAGCTTTGATTCATTACACACATCACTTCTATCTTACCCACCAGAACATGATCTATATGGTAATTTATTTCACTGTTTTGTACTTGATGCCGCCCCCTCACATCCTGTATCATTGAAGCTGAGTGCTGCAGCAGCAGCAGTGAACTTGAGGACCCACCCCGGAGTCAGAGGGAGGGAAGGACCCTCCCCTCTCCCCTACCCCTCCTGACAGAGGGAGTCAGCTCACCCACAGTCCAGACATTATAGACTATCCTCAAACCCTCTGCCAACATCTGTCTTTTTTAGAATGCTGAGTTCCACAAATCAGAGAGAGAAAATCAGCGCACAGATTGTGTAGCTGAAATCGAAGAGCCAACAGAAATCACTCTGGAAGCACACAAAAGCCCTTCCACAGAGACACCCTGTTATTGAAATTAAGCCCTACAGACTGTCCGGAGATAATAGTGTAGAAATTTCCTCAACAATGAGGCAGAATTTGTGATTCTGAAATAGAGATAATTTGTTTGAATCATCCACTTCATTAAGCTACCAAAAGGGTTTTCAATTTATTAATGTGACATTCAAAATAAAAACATGGGCAAGTGCTGCCCTTATCAATTAATAAAACATTCTATAGGGGAAAACAGATAAAGAGATGGTTTTTGCCAACAAAAGGAATAAAATATTGAATCTGCTTTTACCTGGTGCCCTCTGAAGCTGAATGTATGATATGCTTAGCATTGGTATAAATCTGGCGTCCGGCAGATCTTTCTAGGAGATGACCGTGGGACAGACACACCCTCCTTCATAGCATTTACCAGAAGATTGCAAACTTGGTAGGAAGACCAAGACCGGGAGGGCCTACAAGGGCCAGAGAGAACAATGCACCCACCCACCGATCTGCTGTCTCTCTCTCCTGGCAAAGTGGTCCCACATAAAATTCTGGGTGACCCCAAATTCTTCAATGTGCCAAAAAATAAGCTAGAAGAAGTTGACTATCTCTGTTAACAAAATGAAGGGGTTGTGATAATGCTTATTTTTAATTTCTAGTCATTTTTTTGTTTCTGAGAAGAGAGTCAAAAGGGTTGCAGAAGAGGGAATAAAAGAGGTCACAAGACAAGTCTGGCTGCCATCTGATGCTAAGTGGTTGGTATGCCTATGACCAACTTCATGTTTCCCCCATAGATGCAGAGACATCTGTGCCTTCTGATGTAAGGAAATACACTTGGATAGCTTATAGTTGAAATAGATCTTTTTCCAAATTTCAGAAGAAGAGAAACTCTCCATTTTCTCAAACTTGGAAAATGGTCTGTTTCACATAAAGAAGGTGTTGTTTCAACAGAAACGTGTGTATGTGTGTGTGTGTGCATCCGGGTGTGTTGGGAGGGTTAGACTGGCTTGTTCCAGGTGTGGAGCCAACCTTATGAGGGCCTAAACTATGAGGTCGGCCATAGCAAGCATCTTCCTTACATGTGCAAAAAAGCATATTACTATTTTCTAAGAAAATGACAAATAAATGACCAACCAATCATTGTGAATGCTTTCTAAAATTGTTTTTGTGTTCTCATTTTGTTGAAAAGTCTCAGTTTAAAAATGGCTAGCAGCTCCTATTACTTATTAGAATAAAACTATATCCTTTTTCTTAGTTTCCAAGTCTGCTGTTAACTAGTCTCAATTAGCAATTTTTTTCTTTCTTTCTTTTTTTTTTTTTTTTTATAGACAGAGTCTCACTTTGTCACCCTTGGTAGAGTGCTATGGTGTCACAGCTCACAGCAACGTCCAGCTCTTGGGCTTAGGTGATTCTCTTGCCTCAGCCACCCAAGTAGCTGGGACTACAGGCACCTGCCACAACGCCCGGCTATTTTTTTGTTGCAGTTTGGCCAGGGCCCGGTTTGAACCCACCACCCTCAGTACACGGAGCTGGTGCCCTACTCACCGAGCCACAGGCACCACCTCCCCAGTTAGCATTTTTGACCTTGTCACTCACCACGGATCAAATCTTCTGCCTTAATCAGGTTGATATACGGTCTATATTCTGCATGTGTTTAACTCTTTCCAGAAGTTATTCCCCACACTGGGAGAAACCTCCTTAGTTCAACCTTTTTGATTTCATCATCTTAGCTTGCATGCACATTGCATTTATCACTACAGACTACAAGCGTTTCAA
>CAUYQV010159152.1:0-19176 GCA_963574575.1 Galagoides demidoff | reverse complement strand
CCTCCCAAGTAGCTGGGACCACAGGCGCCCGCCACAACGCCCGGCCATTTTTTGGTTGCAGCCATCATTGTTGTTTGGCGGGCCCGGGCTGGGGATTCGAACCAGCCACCTTAGGTGTACGTGGCTGGCCCCTTAGCCGATTGAGCCACAGACGCCGAGCCAGTATGTGACTATTTAATGAACCATTTGGCCAAAGGCATAGTGAGACCACTGGATTCTTTTTTTTTTGAGACTGAGCCTCAAGCTGTGGCTGTGGGTAGAGTACCATGGCATCACAGCTCACAGCAACCTCAAACTCTTGGGCTTAAGCAATTCTCTTGCCTCAATCTCCCAAGTAGCCGAGACTACAGGCGCCTGCCACAATGCCTGGCTTTTTTTTGGTTGTGGTTGTCATTGTTGTTTGGCAGGCCCAGGCTGGATTTGAACCCGCCAGTTCTGGTGTATGTGGCTGGCGTCTTAGCTGCTTGAGCTACCGGTGCCGAGCCAGAGACCACTGGACTCTTTTGGCCATCTTAACTTCTTCCTTTTCAAAAGCTAAAGACAGTGCTAGCTGGTAGCCTGAGATGAGGGCCTGGCCTTGGGGTTACATTTTGACAGCCTCCATCCCTGTCCCCTTAGTTTGGCATGAGAGGTGTCCCCAGGGCAGGTAAGCCACAAGCAGAATACACAAAGGACAGCAGTGGGTCTGCTCATTTAGAAATGGCCTTTTAGAGGGACCGGAAGTGGTGGGGCAGCCATGGCCATTTCAACTGCAGGCCAAGGGAAGGTGGGCCACAGTGGTGTCTGTGACTGCCTGCCTGCCTATCGGAGGAGGGCCGAAGACACTGACACGTTCATTCCACCTGTACTTACTGGAGCCAGGCCCTGTGCTAGGTGCTGGGGACACCTGGATCAACAGGATGGAGATCTGTCCCATGGGCCTTGGATTTTAGTGGAAGAGACAAATAATAACAGGTCAAAGAATCATTGTAAAACATGCCAGGCCGTGACAGGGCCTTGTAGGACCATAAAGCCAGGTGGTACAGAGATAGGAGGGGGGCCTCTGTGAAGGGATCCCCAGGCCTTGGAGCTGGAAAAGCTGGGGAAGTGGCACTGTAGTGGGCACTGCCCACGCACAGGCAGGTCAAGTGGAGTCCTCTGGGGAGTCAGATGCTCCTGGAGAGAGATCGCAAGATAGACACCACCCAGTGAACTGGGCCACCAAAAAAGCAAAAGGGACTCTGATTGGCCAGTGGCCCAGATGGAAATGGCCCTGCAAGGCCTGGGACGTGCTTGCACACCCGAAGGCAGGGGTGTTGGCCAAGAGCATGGAGCTGGGTCCTCAGGGGGACAAGCAGTGCGGGGAGTGCCTGCCCTTGCCTGAGTGTGGGTGGAAACTGCAATGCCCTCATGGTTCAGCGGTCTGGAATGTGGTGGGGTGGACAGCACCACAAAACAGCACCCTGTGTTCCCAGTCATCTGGCAGGAGAGGAGCAAAAAGACGTGGAATCTGTGACAAGGTCAGAGGAGTTTCTGTGTGGTTGGAAGGGAGATCCAGCTGCTTGCCCTACATGCCCCGTGTGCTGCAATGCCTCGGTTCAGAAATGGTCTTCTTGACAGGGGACACTGAGCATCAGACACAGAGACTAACCAGCTCTGTGAGAAAAGGTGGAAGGGGCAGAAAACCAAATGCCAGGACTCCACATAGGGGTCCTCAAACTTTTTAAACAAGGAGCCAGTTCATTGTCCCTCAGACCGTTGGAGGGCTGGACTGTGGGCCCCGGGAGGAGTTGGCTGCTAAGCAGGACAGGCAGCGGGCAGCAAAACACCTGGCAGGCCAGATGAATGTCCTAGGCAGGCTGCATGTGGCCCTCGGGCCTTAGTTTGAGGATGCCTGGAAGTAACCAATGGGGTAGAGAGAGGCAGCTGAATTTATTCAGATGGTAATGACTAGCTGGAGAAGAAAGAATGAAAGGTGTTAACAAAAAATACACCTGAAGTTCTTTGATTAAAGAGTACCTTCCCAAGGAAGTGGTGAGTGTACCTTCTCCAACTCTATTAAAGATAGGTGATTCTGAGATGTGGACGACAACGGCACAGCTGGCTAACCTCGGAGAGGGACATTCAGCACTCCTTCCAGCTCTGATGCTCAGCCACCCAAGGGAGACCTAGGAGGCCTCACTCAACATTTCCAAGAGCATCTTCTGGATTATTACTGATGCTGATGGTATTCTGAGTTCATGGATTTGAAATTTGTGCAATGAAAATAAAATGCAAAAATTCACCCCCAGAGTGTGAATGTGCTACCAATTTTTTAGAAGACTCTAAGGAATGAGGATGCAGTGGCAGATTTTTGGCAGCCTCTGCCTTGATCTTTGAGGCAATGGTGTATCTCAAAGTACATCACAGTAGTACTTCAAACTGAGGCTCCTAAGACTAGATGAATTTTAAAAGGATCTTCCAACTGAAACACAGAATGTTACACACAAATATGTTTTAAAGGGTTAGAACACTGTTTCCTTAAATTTGCCACTGTATGCTAAGTAGAAAAATCTAAGAATCCTTCTTGCAGACTATTCACTAGAACACTAGATACACAGTTGCAAAATAATACCGAATTGCAATTACAAAAGTCACTCACATTATGGACACTATAAAAAAGTGTTTACAAAGCAATTTCCTTTAATTTTTTTTATGATTTCCTGCCATAGCTGAGGATACTCACATTTGCAGAAGTGTTTTTATTGTCATCATTTAGATCTCCCTTTTGTTTGAGATTGGCAAAAAGATGATAATTCATTCTTTATAACCCATCCTAAAATAACTAAAATATTGATAACTCAAAAGTCACAGAATTCTTATGACCTTGGAGTTTGATCACTAAGTAGGGACAAGGAGAATCACGAAAATATGAAAACTATTCTATTAAATGACTTTATAATTAAACTACCAGATCTGAGAAAAAGTACTAACTCAATTTTTTTTTTTTTTTTTTTTTTTTGGAGACAGAGTCTTATTATGTCACCCTCGGTAGAGTGAGGTGGCATCACAGCTCACAGCAACCTCCAACTCCTGGGCTTAAGTGATTCTCTTGCCTCAGCCTCCCAAGTAGCCGGGACTACAGGAACCTGCCACAACACCTGGCCCTTTTTTGGTTGCAGCTGTCATTGTTGTTTGGCAGGCCTGGGCTGGATTTGAACCCGCCAGCTCTGGTGTATGTGGCTGGCACCTTAGGCTTCAGTCCTCTAGTCTTCTCTGCCTCCCGGCTCTATCACCTCTGATGACTGCTGCACCTGCTCCTTTCCTTAGGGTAAAATCCACGCTTTAATCTGGCTGTTGAGTCCTTTGCAATCTTTCCAATCTCGCCGTCACTCTTTTATGTCACAGAAACCTTCCACTCCAGCAAACCTCCCTGTGGTGTTTGGCCTCTCAGACCCTGTGTCACTCCTGCCTTTTTTTTTTTGAAATTGGCAATTAAGCCCTGTTAGCTCTAAGAAGCCAATTCTAATTGTCATGGACACAGCAATCCCTCTTCCTGGTACTGACTGTTTTATGATTTGATTAGTATGGAAAGTTTAGGCATAAAGTGACAGAATGAGCACTGATGTGAAGCGTTCATCTTGATGACTCAAAGCACCTATATATACCTTGTCCATTTTTCTTTTTCTGTGTATGTCCTGTCTCCATGATTATATAATTTAAGGGAAGAGCATGTTTTTTATCACTAGAAAAGAATTCCCACATAGCCAGCGCCTGAGATACATTGGTCTAAACTTTTTACTGTATTGAGCTATCTGAATAAACACTGCTGAACTATTGTGGAGACTTATTTGGGGGAAGAGAGAATGCATAAGCCCTGAAGAGAGAGCAGAGGCAAACATTTCATTCTGGACAAACACTATGAGGTAACAGGTGCAGTGCCTCTGGGGGTGTCACACCTGGGGCTCTGGCTGGGTGCGGATTCTAGCAGTTGATTTGAGATTGGCAAAAAGATGATAATTCATAATTTAAAAAAGCATCCTAGGGTCCAGCTCATCTGTTTGTTTAATGTTCACCGACTTGTAGCTTTTTGCTAATATTACTGAAGGCCTTGAGCTTTGGGTTTTAGCTACAAAAATCCCCTCCAACAAAGTGTGTGTATGGCTGAAGAAGGCACCTCCCTTCTGCTTTTCAGTGTGAATGTCTGGCTGACTCTGACACTGTACTGGGTTAATAAGGGTATCAGGCTGGTGCTTATTTCAGGTGGTCTTTCCAAAACAAAGACAGCAGAGTGCACACACAGTGCTTAAGCCTCAGGTAGGCCTGGAGTAGAGGCACTGCAGCCTTAGTGTGAAAGTTTTCCCAAAGCATGCGTTTTATTATCTGGGTTCCTGAAGTTAAACTGACAACTGAAACTAAGGGCAGGAGAGGGCAGTATCAATCCACTCTACTTTTTCTCCTTTCAATTCTAAACCCATGCTAGAAATTATGCATCTGAAGGCAGAAAATTTTAAGAAATAGAAGCAAACTATGTAGTTGTGTGGAAGACTATTTCCCTGGTATGTCTGAGGTGGATCTTTTTGTAAATTGTTTATCTTTGGACTAGGAAGTTTCAACTGGAAGACAAATCTTGCTGCCACAAAGAAGCAGTTACAGTAAAGAAGTAATAGCGCTCCTAGAAAGGTGGAAGACAAAGCCATACTAACCAAGGACAGTTTAAGTGGTAAGACTGAGGGTGAATTTGGAAAAATACCAGGCTTTCTGAACCAAATCTACCTCCGAATTCCTCTTTAAAAAGTCTTTTAAAATAGGATGCACATTCATGCAATAATATGCAGTTTAAAATGATTTATTTGACAAATTTCTGTGATTTACATCAGCATTTGCATTTCATCAAGTGCAAAACTGATGAAATTATTCATGGGCCTTTAGTGCTTTTGAAAATACTTATAACTCATAAAAATGTACATTCATATAGTACACAATGAATGTATTTTAAGAAAGTTCAAGCAAATACAAGCATTGTTTAATTTCACAAAATATATTAATTTTGTTGGGAATATTTGCACTGTTACAGGGTCTTCAGTTTGCCAAAGGACTCAACATGAAGCTGTTTCTTAGTTGTAATTATTTTTTTTCAAGTCTAAAGAGTGGTTTGACTACACTATATTCTTGGATGGCTGCCTCTGTGAGATCATGTGGGTGAGAAGATAATGACATTCTAGAAAGACGCTTTTGAGAAAAGATGCGGGGCAGACAACCAACAACTGTCCCTTAAAGGAGACTTTGTGTGTAACACACAAATAGCAAAAAAAAGTTAAGCATGAGGGTTAGTCCTCACCTGCATACACCTGTTTTTTTTTTTTTTTAAACACTCATTCATTCACACTGGAAAACATATAATGGCAAATACTTGGTGATGAAACTTTCAAAGAACTTAGAAGATCCCTACAATTATTTTCTGAAACACTGGAATTCTTTTATAGAAATCTTCCAGTGAAGGAAAGGGGGAATTAATAAAAACAACAAACTTAAGTTAACTTAGTTTTATATACTTGCCAATGCAAAAGTAAATTGCAGTTTTTCAGGCTACACAGATGTGGTGACTACATGCCTTACTTTTTAGCCAGGTAACACTGTCCTCCTGAGAAAACTGTTGGGGTACAGCTGGGCTCCCATCTTAACAAGAGTCAGGCCTGTCTCTTTCCTTCCAATCCTACTTTTTCCCTTCTTCCCAGATTTCCAGCTGGCTGGCTGGATATTTAAATTATTTGCATGGCTAAGTAAAACATTCCAAATTATATTTTCAAGGGTTTTAAAGAGATGTCACTTTGAGACAACTTAACAAATGCAAATAACTAAAACTTAAAATGCAGTTCTATTTCTATTTTTGGTTGTAAAAAACAAAACCTATGCGCACAGTCCCAAGGGTTTCCCCAAACTAATCAACAGTTCTTTGGCAACGTTAGAGTAACATGACTGCTGTGCTAATTAACATACTTTAGAAGTAGTCTAATTAAAGTGTTGAAATAGGAAAATAACTAGAAATGTGTTAGATAAGTTTGTATGAAAGACACTGTCAAATGTTACATCTTTTAAGTCTTCAGCAATTTCTTTTAGTAAGTGGAAAATATAAATGAACAAAATTATTTTTCTAATATATAAAATTAGTGGCATTTACCCCCTCTAGTTACACAAAGACAATTATCACATGAAAAATTTACAGAAGGAAAGCAGAGTATTATGCAAAAATGACTTAGGGTAATTTTAATATGAGATCAGATTTTGTCTAAGTTATGAGAACAGTCAAATGGGGTCTTACTTTGATAGCAAAAACCAAAAAACACCCAAAGGATATAAAGAAATAGTACTGCCCACTGAATAAGTTGAATGAAGTGCTTATAGTCGTGTAACAAAACTAAGTAATTATTCCCGTCTTCAACTTTTACGCACCACCTGTCATTCTAAATATTATCAATCACACTAAATTAAAACCCCCCACCACCTTCAATTCGATAATTCTGGGCAGAAAAATGAATACACTGGAATTAGAGTTTTGACCGAATTTTTGATAAAGATTCATATACAGCAAATTAACTAGTTCTGTTAAAAGGCAGCTATAAAAATACACATCATCACAAGCTCTACAGAACTTTAAAGTCCAGTCAAGAGTGAAGAAAGGCTGGGATTTCCTAATGTATCTGGAGAGGGTTTAATCCCGACAGGTAGAAGAGCAGGCATGTCACCATTCTGCCATGTTCAGTTTCAAGAGGATACAGTAGCTCTCTAATATACAGAGCGTTTCCAAGGGTAGATACGTCTAGGAAACCTCAGAGTGGGTACTGCCATCACACTTGATCCCGAAGGCGGGCCAGTCTCTGGGACAGTTCGTCCTGTTCGGCCGAAGCCACGCTTGTGCCCACGGAGCCGGTCTGCCCCTGCGGCAGCTCCATGTTGAGGTCGAGGCCCGCCTCGTCTGCCATTTCCTGGAGCAGCATATCCACTTGGTTCTGGGGAGTGGTCAGCGTCGTAGTGCTGCTCATCGTGTCTTCCATCTGCTGCGTCTGGACGTCCAGCGTCTCAAACTGGTGCTCGAATTTGTCCATCAAAGCAGAAATCTTCTCCAGGTTCATGGTCTTCAATGTCGCATCCATCGATTTAACCACACCAGCCATCGACTTAGTCACCTTGCCCATCGTCACTGCCGTCTGGACTCGAGCAGCCACGGCATCGACTCGCGCACTCATTCTCAAGAAATTCACTGCCTGGTTCTTCTGGCGGATTGCATTTTCGGCGTGTATTCTCGCAACTTCCATGTTGCCCTTCTGGATGGCCTTTTTAATTTTGGCCTTTTCAGCCTTTTCCTCCTTATCGCATTTTTTGGCACTTCTGCCCAGTTCTTTGGCCGCAAACTTTAGGTTGAACAGGTGTTTCTCCATGTTGGACATACTTAGCGGCTCCCTGTGGTGGGCGGTCAGGGCCCGGACGCGCGCGGAAAGGAGAAAACGAGAGGTAGGTCCGCTCCCGGCGGTCGCTCCTTTGTTTTGATCCCACTTCCTGTTTCTGCAAGCGCGCGGCGCAGGCGGTGACGTCAGAGCCGGGCGCCGAGGCGGGGCCTGCGGACAGGCCCACAGGGCTGGGCCCGCCCCAGAGGAGCTGGCTTTCTGCCCGCACTCGTTTTCAAAGTGGTCAGCGCAGTAGCACATCCATGGAAATGAGAGCCCACTCGCACTTTCGTAGGAATAATCTAGTCCAGGTGGCGGACTTTATGAGGGCTCGGCCTCGTGCCGATCCCGACCCCGCGAGGCCTGCGGACGGCGCGGTCTGCACGGGCAGCTTGGCCTTCCCAGGAGGGACCACGGATAGCTAGTGTCTCAGACATCACGGCAGCGCCGGAGGCTGACCTGCAGACTCTTTGGCACTGTTCGCACTGTTCTCTGAGTCCTTGTGCAGGCGGGAACGCCTCGTCCGGCTCTGCTGAGTTGCCGACAATTACTCTTTGAAAATCTTATTAGGCTTAGTAATAAAAAGACGCAACTTTGGTACCACCGTTCCAGCTTTTGTATGTTCTATAAATAGCGGGAGAACATTAAAGTTGACAGGCTCAGCCGTCGCATTAAATTGCGCAGGCAGAACATAACCAGGCGCTGGGACGCGCGCCCACTGACACCTTCAGGCTGTCACTGTGGATCACGCCCTGTAGAAACGCACTGCTGCAGCTTTTTTCTTCAGAAAGATTCCTCTGATCCAGCAATAACAAAACACAAGATTCAGTCTGTCCTGAT
The DNA here is from genome assembly GCA_963574575.1 of Galagoides demidoff. Taxonomy (NCBI): domain Eukaryota; kingdom Metazoa; phylum Chordata; class Mammalia; order Primates; family Galagidae; genus Galagoides; species Galagoides demidoff. The sequence continues at coordinate 10,933 of CAUYQV010159152.1, read as the reverse complement.
GAGTTAGGTTGACACGAACTTTGAGAGCTAATTGTTTAAACACGGTTTGTCCCAGAGTCTCCTGCCTCACAAGTCTCTCACTACCGGTCTCTGTGGGGTGCCACAGCATCTTCTGAAGACACAGCCCTGTCTTTTTCCCATCTTTGGGCTGGAGGCGAAACTCCCCTACACAGTACTTCCTTCTCTTTAGTTACCCTCTACCAATCAAACCAGACTGTTCCATGTAAGCTGGGCATTAATTTTGTCATTTCCAGTGCAGAGAATGAAGCGATGCACCTCCCTTTGTGTGCACTGTTCTTTTCTGGATTTGCAGTCTCTGCATCTCTGACTGTTGAGATCCTGCCTATCCTTTAAAGGCGCCTTGGCATGAAGGCTTGTCAGGAGCCCCTCCACTGTGCTGAGGGCACTGCTTGGCATGGGGTCTGTGTATACAATTCTAATGTTAATTACTTTTCTAAAAATGGAATATATAAAACAAAAAGGGGAGAAATTTGTTTGAAGTAGGGGTAAATAACCCAAGCCCCTCTCTTCTCTGTTCACCCCCCCACTCTACTCTCTCCCTTTTTTTTGGGGGGGGTGTCATGGCTTTTGGTGCAGTTTGCAAGACAGTTCCTTGTCCATGTTCCATGTCAAGCTCCACAGTTTTCTTTCTTTCTTTCTTTTTTTTTTTTTATGAGACGGAGCCTCAAGCTATCCCCCTGGGCAGAGTGCCTGGCATCACAGCTCACAGCAACCTCCAACTCCTGGGCTCAAGCGAGTCTCCTGCCTCAGCCTCCCAAGTAGCTGGGACTACAGGTGCCCGCCACAACGCACGGCTATTTTTTTGGTTGCAGTCGTCATTGTTGTTTGGCGGGCCCGGGCTGGATTCGAACACGCCAGCTCAGGTGTATGTGGCTGGCACCTTAGCTGCTTGAGCCACAGGCGCCGAGCCAAGAGTATCTTTTTAATAAATTACTTACCAAAGCTTTGTTTAAGGCAAGCTAAATAGTAGAATCAGTTATTGGTTAGTTATTAACCGTAATTCTCAAACTTAACTTTTAAAATTGCATATTTCTCAATCTTAGTTTAATAAGTGTTTCCTGGGTGATTCGATTATACCTCAGAGACTTGTTGGAGTTTATCACTTGAGTCACATTTATTGCCCTTGTGAATCAGCTGAAGGTACTGCTTATCAGTAGAAAAATGTCAAATAGGATGAGCATGGTGGCTTACCCCTAATGATCCCAGCACGTTGGGAGGATGTAGTGGAAGAATCACTTGAGGCCAGTTGTTCAATACTGGCCTGAGCAACATGCTGAGACCCCCCCCCCCACCCCGCAACACACAAAAATAGAACTACTCGGGAGGCTGAGGTAGGAAGATCACTTAAGCCCAGGAGTTCAAGGCTGCAGTGAACTATGAAGACACCACCACTAGCCTGGGTCTCAAAAAGACAGAAAAATCAAATAACATTAGAGTCATCATGTCTTCCCTGGTGATGTAATTAATTTTGAAGATGTAGTAAGGCCTTTTATATGGTAATATCCAGCGTTCATTCAGAATTCTTCCAGTTAAAATCAAAGAGGGTAGAGAGAGAAACAATATTCCTTGAACTCTGCAAGGGGCTTTGCATACTTTTTGTCCTTAATTCACTTACGGCTCTGTACAACTCAATACTCCACTTTATAAATGGAATACTTGAAGACCAGAAATGTTAAGTAACTTGCCTAAATTTGTACCATCAGTAAGTACAGTCATTCTGATGCTAAAATCCCTGGAGGCCCTTAAATCATAATGTGATGATTAAAGGGATCTGCTGTATTTGTACATTTATTTGAAGGCATACTGATAAATTAGCTGGGCGCTGTGGCAGGCGCCTGTACTCCCAGCTACTCAGGAGGCTGAGGCAAGAGGATCACTTGAGCCCAAGAGTTTGAGGTTGCTGCAAGCTGTGACACCACAGCCCTCTACCCAGGGTAACATACATACATACATACATACATACATAAAATAAAATAAAAGTATACTGAATATTCAAACACAAGACAGTTATCTGTTGCTGAATGATATTTTATTAGCTTGATAATTTGGGCCTGCCCTTAGCATTAATAAGCTTCAGCACTAATCATAAGATTTTCATTCACTGATGGGGAAACCTTCTTGTTTTAAAAAATGCAGTTAGAGAAAGGGCATCTACTTCTTGGGAGCTGCAGTGACAGCAGGTTTCTCTTCACGGGTGATGGGAATGGTGCGCTCAGGGCCAGGGGCCGCTTTCCTTGGTCCGTTCACAGTGAGGACCCCATCAGATGACAGGGATGAAGTAATGGCCATAGGGTCCACATCAGCTGGGACTCGGTATTTCCTGTGGAACTCTCTGGAGATGAAACCGTGTTCATCCTAATCCAAGAGAACAAGGCAAAAGGCAGAGATGAGAGCAGGATAGAATATCATCTGTCCAGAATTCAGGCATCCCCGTCCCCTTTAGGGGAGACCAAGTGCTGTCACAAAATGAGGCAAAAAAAATAGGTGCTCATTTCAGATTTGCCGCTAAGGTGAAGTTGCCTGGGTGGTCCCTCCTACCAGCAAAAGTCTGTGAAGTATAAAACAGCCCAAATCTCCACAGTTTTTGAAACTCTGAGGCACATATACATTTAGGGGTACTTCCCAAAAGTTCTAAGGGTGTCCAACCTGCAGCCCAGGGGCCACATTCAGATTATTTGAGGACTGTTTTGTTTATCTGTGGTGTCATCTCATGAAGAGTATCCACAGATCTTTTTTATTTTTTTGCTCATCAGCTTTCTTTAGTGGTTTTGTATTTTATGCGTCACCCAAGACCCAACTCTTGTTCTTCCAGTGTGTGGCAGAAAAGTAAAAAGATTGAACATGCCTGGTAGATCAATGTTGGTTGGGCCCATAGGATTTGGAATCTCATCCTGGTACTGAGCATCTGAGTCCTTGAGGAAGCCCAGGAAATTATCCTGACTCTTCAGGAATGCCCCAGAATGTTCCAGACCAAGAGACTACTGCTTTAAAAAAAAGAAGTGACTCCATGTAGGGATACTGTGACCCAAACTTAAATCAGACAGGGTGTCCACGAAGTTCATGTGCGATTTAAAATAGTTGTCCAAGTAAAATCAAAGTAGCCTGAGGACGCACTCTACTAGTTGTCCTAATGCATAGCATGTGAGTTATCACTAACTGGCGGGAGGCAATTTTAAAGCCATCACAGAAGTCATGAGAATTCATTTCATTCATCAGAACTTTCCAAAGAGTAGTTGACCCTTATGCCTGCTGAATCTCAAGCATTTATCCAAATGGGTTCTCAATTAACTGATCTCCACATGGGCAATAGAGGATTAGAAGATGAATAGGGGCAAGCCATGTAGCTCAGCATTAAGATGGGCAAAAGAGAAGTAAGTTTCTGAACATCTAAAAGAAAAGTCACAAACTCAAGTGCCTTCAGGGTACATGTTGTTAATGTAATGTGCAGCAACCAGGTCCAACTGTAGATTAGAATTACCAAGGGAGCTTTAAAAAATTCTGATGTCTTAAACCAATCTCTAAAATTCTTTTTTAATTGGTCTGAGGAACGCCCGAGTACTGGGATTTTTGAAAACTCTCCTGGTGATTCAAATGTGGCCAAGTTGAAAAACATTGGCTTAACTAGGGAGTGAATATCCCATCCATTCCATCTAAGGCAATCAAATCAAAATAACAGAAGCCATTTCTCTGACAATAACAGTAACAAAGCAGGTCTATTGTCTATCCCCTAATTGAGTCTTCTAGGCATTGATTTATAACCCCTGATCCAGACCCTTAGGGCTTGGGACTGTAATGTCCCCGGTCTCAGAGGCTGATAACAGTGCCTGGCGTATTATAGTTTGCACCGAATGAATGAGAAAAAAATAGGCGACATACCTGGCGCTCTTCATGTTTGCCATGCACCTCAATCACATCTCCCGTCACCTTGACTTTGAGTTCCTCTGGGGAGAAGTGCTTCACGTCCAGGTTGACTGAAAACCTGTCCTTGTCCAGGCGCATCTAGAATTAACAAGGTGAGGGAATAAGGAAGGAGAAAAAAATGGCAAGAATGTTTATAACATTGGCACCATCTCATCATTCTGCAGACTTACTTTCTCTCCAGGTAATTTGTTCTCCTCTTTTCTGCTAAAAATCCTTTTTTGAATAAACATGGCTCTCTGGTTTAGGGGAAGCACGCCAGTGGTACTAAGGGCTCTTGGCCATCAGGCCCAAACTTTATTTACAGGGGCAGATAAAACAGATCACACAGGGGACCAATCACAGGATGGGTCTGGGCATAGCTTCTGTTGCCTTTCTAACCCCAATGCCTGACTTTGTCATTTGTCTGTGAGACAAAGGCCCTTTCTTCTTGCTCAGATGTCTGCCAAATTTTCCACCCACCCAATCTGGAATGTTATACTGGTCCTGCTTGTCCTTCCAAAAGCCCTTGCCCAGTCAGCTCCTGTTTACTCATACTTGAATACTTTTAATCAAGAGTGTTATGTGTGTCAGCTTCTGTACCTGGTCTGTTCACCCCATTCTTCCACCCTCTTAGGATAAGAGGGGTCCCAAGACCAGATCTATGTTTTTCCCCTCATGAGTCTAGAACCCAGGCAGGTTCCTGGTCCCAGCCCCACAGACCCAAGGGGAAATTATAGAAAGGAAGAAAATAGTGGTTGTGGTCTCCAGCTCCACCCAGTGGAGATGAAAAGCTCAGGATGAGGCAAGAGTCTCTCCTGGCTCTGAAATTTGAGATGATAAAATTTGTCAAGAGTGTGAGGTATTATAGAAGAGATGAGCAAAGGAGTTCCAAGGCAGCTCCTTCCCTGCAGATTATTAGGAACCACACCAGGAAAGGGTATTCCGCTTAGAAGTCAGGGCATAGAGGATATCATCTTCACAGTGCACAGAAAAATATAACAAATAGGATTCAGAGACCATCCAATAGAATCAGGTGATGGGTGAGGCAGGCACTAGTAACCTCACTTTTGGACACACATATACCTAAAATGGTTTAGGCAGAAAAGGAAAGAAAAACAGATGGAAAAGTTCACTGGGGTTCCAGGAAGGATTGATTCTCTTGTCCAGGCAGAGGGTAGACTCACCTCTGAGAGCCCAGTGTCAATCCAGCTGGGTGCCCGCAGGAACGAGGGTGGCCGAAGGTAGAAGGGACTCAGGGAAGTTGAAGTCGGGAAGAGATCAGACTCCAACAGGTGCTCTCCGAAGAACTGGTCAAAGAGACGGCTCGGGGAGTGGAAAGAGAAGAAGGGGCGGCGGATCCAGGGGTGGTGGATGGCGATGTCCATGGCGGCTAGGTGAATGTCGGGGGTCAGCTGGCTGGTCAGCTCCTTCAGCCGCAGCTAAGGCCAGCCTCTTATATATGCAGTCTTGTGAAGCTTCTGGAATGGTGATGTCAGGGGTTTTATTATCCCAGCTCACCGCCGGTTCATGGAGACTTGTGATCGGGGATTTGGCAGTGTGACACATACCCAGTACTCACTGAGCTAAGAAAAGAGAAACCCAAACACGTCTGAGCTGGCCAGTGACTTGTCAAGGTCTCCTTTCACGCGCTGTCCGTCCACACCCAGGGGCACCCACCCCGACCTGGTTCTCTGAAGCTGGGACAGAGTCAGGAATCCCAAGCGGGCGTGCGGTGTGCCCCTCCTCCTCTGCAGTCTTGCATGCCAGGGAAATCGGCCAGCAGCTATCTTGGGCCCAGGCAGAGACTGGAATCTTCCTAGGCTGGGCCCCAGGGACATTAACTCTTTGTGGGTCCCTGGCGGGGAACAGTGACGGTCAACATGTCCGGACCAGCCATCTTCGTGGTGCCCTGGGTTGACTTGGGTTCAGGAGAGGTCCCTGCCATTAATCTGGGCAGAAGACCCCAATTCCCAAAAGGGACAGAAAAGGATTTTTGGTTTTTGATTTTGTTCTTGTGTTGCATATTTCATCTATGTGTCTCCCAGGTCATTCAATAATCCAGGAGTACTTTATGAAGCAGGGGGCATGGTGCCTGGGACACAGAAGTGGTGTGGAAACGTGCAAACCGTCAGTGAGGGTCTCAGCGAGGCCTGCCTTTGTCCTCTGGCACCAGATCCCCTCTCCAGCTCACTCCCCAGCCAAGACCCTCAGCTGTCCTCTCCAGTCCCCTGCGACAGCTGAAGGGTGTGGGGGGAGGGGACTGGGGGTCCGGCGGCGCTGGTCACACCCTGTAGCTCACCCTCCGGCCCCCATTGCCCGCCCCTCCCCCCAGAGGCTCCGCACTATTTTGGGTGGTGTAGACCCCGCCCCCACCTCCGACGAAGTCCGGGCTCCCGCAGGAGCCGGAGGGGTCCTGCTGCGCCTCCTGGGGCTGCACCTCTCGCCAGGGCCGCCGCCGAGTCCGCACTGCGCAGCCATGTCGGGCCGCTCGGTGCCACACGCCCACCCGGCCACCACCGAGTACGAATTTGCCAACCCCAGCCGCCTGGGTGAGCAGCGCTTCGGAGAAGGTATGGCACAGACGCCACCCCCTTGCCTCTCCCCCCACCTCCTGACATTCTGGGCTGACCTCCCAAAGTTTCTGGCCTCCACCCCACTTGGGGCTTAACTGATCCCCTGGGGCAGGCCGTCCCCCAGCCCAGACTCCCTCCCTCCCCCAAACCCCCAGGCCGGGCTCTGCCCCCTCCTACTGAGCTAGGGGCAGACAGGTGCCTGCCGCGCTCAGACACCTGCCCCTTACCGGCCGAGAGGTGCCTCCTGGTTCCCGTTCTATCAGTCCAGACCCAGCGTGGTCTGCCTTTTCCTGGACCTCTGTTCCTTTCTCAATCCACTCTGCCCAGCTGCCTTCTCCTCCGAGCTACCGTGCGCTCCTTCCCCCTTCCCTACTTCTCCCAACTCCCTCCTGCTCTTCCCAATCTCCCTCTCCCCTGCTTTCACCCCGGGGCCCAGCTGGTCCTCCCTCATCCTGCCTCTCGCCTTCTCTCTGCCCCTCAGGCCTCCTGCCAGAAGACATCCTGACCCCTACGCTCTACCACGGCTACTACGTCCGGCCTCGGGCCGCCCAGGCTGGGCAGGGCAGCAGGGCAGGGGCCTCAGAGCTTAGGCTCAGTGAAGGCAAGTTCCAGGCATTTCTGGATGTAAGCCACTTTACCCCAGATGAGGTGACGGTGAGGACTGTGGACAACCTGCTGGAGGTGTCTGCCCGGCACCCCCAGCGCCTGGACCGTCATGGCTTCATAGCCCGAGAGTTCTGCCGCACCTACGTCCTGCCCGCAGACGTCGACCCCTGGCGAGTCCGAGCTGCCCTCTCCCACGATGGCATCCTTAACCTGGAGGCGCCTCGGGGTGGCCGACATTTGGACACAGAGGTCAACGAGGTCTACATCTCCCTGCTCCCTGCACCTCCTGATCCAGAGGACGAGGAGGAGGCAGCCGGAGTTGAGCCTTGATGGTCCCAGGCCCAGCCCCCAGCAAGTCCCTTCCAACTCCCACGTTGACGCCAGCAGCTGCCGGCCAGAGGTGCAGCATCCTTGGGGGAAGGAAAGGACGCATGGTCCACAATGTATGGTTTGGTCCCAAGGGACGTGTCATAGCCTTCGGTTTAGTTTTGGATGGAGCCAAATAAACCCAAATCTCAGGGCCTTGTTTGTGCGGCTCCCTATTCCGTGGCCGGGAGAACAGAATGGGCAGGGAGGGAGGTGGTCTCAGCCAGCTAGACAGGAGCTCCTCAGTTAGACGTGCAAACGTCACGGCACCCTGAGCGGCACTTGGATGCTGAGATCACACCCGGAAGCTGCCCCTGGCTCAGGATCAAATTCCTCACCATAATTTTCTCACAATGCAACAAAAGAGAGTGTGATCCTGGGAGGGAAAGGGATATGCCATCCAAACAGCCCGGAGGGCACTGTCTGAGCTGGCGATTAGAGATACAAAAACAAGGGTCTCCAGACTGTCTGGCCCTTTTTTGGGTAGGGGTTGGGAAAACAGTTTTTGGCTGAAGAGAGGTGCCTAAAGCCCTGGGGTGAATACTTTGTTTTTTCACACTAAGGCCTGTCTGCTGAAATGGTCACTGATTTTGAGGGACTGAGGATGCACACAGAGGGGCACGGACACGGAAGCTGCTATCATTATCACTGAACCCCTCAGGAAAGCCTGAGGGTCTGTCCCCTCAATTACTCTCTGCATTCAAGAGATCATGTGTGTATGTGATTTGAGGACTGTCCAGAAGACCTCTCTGCCCCCAAATATATTTTTTACCAAGCTATGGAGGACACCTAAAATTCTTCCCTGAAAGTGGTGGTTTTTTAGGGTTACAGACCCGTCTGAAAATCCAACAAGAGCCTATTGTAGATGCCTTACCAGAAAAATACACATGCTCCCGAATTTGGTAATATAATTTGAATGGGTTCCCACAACTCTTGAGATCCATTCCTATACCTCTCTTAGGGATCAGTGGACCCCCAGGACAACCCTCACTTGAGGAATTCATTTTTTGGGTTAAAAGATTGTCATCTATTAAAAATGAAAGCTTACTTCAGAGAAATATTGATATATTCAAGTGTTCATTCATTCATAAATACGTATCAAGCCCCAAGCAATACACTATAGAAGACAAAATCGTAAACATAAAAACTATGGGTTTGGATTGTCTACTTTCAGGATTCTTAATATCTAGTTGAGAAGAAAAAGAATAAAAGGATTCTACTCAGACTTCAGCCAGAACATTTGCTTTGTAATTGAGCTTTATTTAAAAGAAGGATTTCCTAGCTAGAAAAAAAACGTGAGAATCTCCAATTTAGTCCAAATCCCCACCCCATTCAAATTTTATAAAGGTATCATGACACTTCTGGGACATTTTCAGTGGCAGACAAACTTTGTAAAGTAGCCTACTCCATTTTCGTTTTGCACATAACCATTACAAATTCTTCCTTTTGGTGAATCAAAATTTGCATTTCCATAAATTCTGCCCATTGGATTTGGTTATGTCCAGAAAACAAATGCAACCCTTCTTTGACTTAAATTTCTCCAAAGGTTCCCCTTTTCCAGCTAAACCTGCCTACTTCTTTTAACCATATTTTGTAGCATCTTCCATTTCACTTATTATCCAGACGACTTTCTTTTGAACGCACTGCCTTTTAACAATTGAAATTCACCTTGAAATTCAACACGTAGACCTAGTTATTATTATTCTAGTCATGGGTTGACCAGTACAGACTTCAATGGGATAATCAATACCCTTATCATTTGAGACATCTAGTAATACTACTTAACGCATATCAGGTTTTCTGGATTATTGGTTCCTTTGGCGTTTCTGGTCATCTCACAATCCTTTAGGTGCTATTTTAAAAAATTACAATGTGGCTAAAAAGGTACTACCAGATTGTGCGGGGTGGGCTTTGAATGCCAGGCTCTCTCCCATAGATACAAGTAACACGAAGAAATCATTAATGGCTTTTGAGCTGTGTGGGGAGAGGTAGGTATTAGGACAAAAAAGGAAGCAGGGAACGGTTTGCAGGAGAGAAGCATGGCCCTGAAATACTGCAATGACTGGAGCACAAGATAAAACAGGATGCATTGTCCACCTAATTATCACCTCAGAACAGAAATAATAATAGTAAGTCAGGCAGTTGTGGTGGCTCATGCCTGTAATCCTAGCACTCAGGAAGACTGAGGCAGGTAGATTGCTTGAGCTCAAGAGTTTGAGACCAGCATGAGCAAGAACGAGATACTGTCTCCACTAAAAATAGAAAAATTAGGCAGGCTTTGTGGGCAGGCACCTGTACTCCCAGCTACTCAGGAGGCTAAGGCAATGAGGATCGCTTGAGCCTAGGAGTTTGAGGTTGCTTTGAGCTATGATGACACCAAGGCACTCAACCCTAGGGTGAGAGAGTGAGAGACTCTGTTGAAAAAGAAAGAAAGAAAGAAAGAATAATATAACTGTAGCTAAGAGTTACGGAGACCTTTCCATGTGCCAGAGCTCTACATACGCAGATGTCATTTAATCTTCCTCATACTCCTACAAGTTTGTTACAAGCCAATAGACAGGAGTTCAAAGTCCAGGGTACTCTGGAGTGCAGACCTGAGTGGGGGCTCTGAACATCAATAAAGAACATACAAATAACCAGGCATCAGAGCAAGATACTAAGGATGGGATGAGGGCACTGAAGACAGAATTATGTTTCAAAAATTCTCCTAGGGCCTCTATCTTCTTTCTCTTTTTTTTATTTCAGGTTAATGTGAGGGTACAAACAACTAAGTTGTAATATTTGCATTTGTTAGGTAGAATCCCTCTTATAGTTGTGTCCCACACCCAAGAGGTGTGCCATATACCCTTACACTGTGCCCAGTAAGTGGGAGCACACCAATCCTTTGCCTCCTTCCCTTTCCCCATCCCTCATTCTTCCCCCCGCAAACTTGAATTGAATTGAGTTTTTCTCTGATGTGGGTATGTATGAGATTGTCCACTAACTTCATATTAGTATTCAGGACATAGGGTATTTGCTTTTCCTTTACTATGATACTTTACTAAGAAGAATGTCTTTCAAGTCCATCCAGGTTAATACAAAAGATAGAAAGTTGCCCTCTTTTGAAGGCGATCAAGGGTATCCGGATAGGGTCAGAGAAGACCAAACTCTCACTCTTCACTGATGACATGATCTTATACTTGGAAAATCCTGGGGACTCAACTTCAAAACTCTTAGGAGTGATCAAGTAATACAGCAGTGTCTCGGGATACAAAATCAATATTTACAAGTCAGTAGCTTTTATATTCGCCAACAATAGTCAAGTGGAAAAAATAATCAAGGACCCTGTTCCTTTAACAACAGTGCCAAAGAAAAGGAAATATCTGGGAATTTACCTAATAAAGGACATGAAAGATCTCTATAAAGAGAACTATGAAACTCTGAGAAAAGAAATAGCTGAAGATGTTAACAAATGGAAAAACATACCA
>CAUYQV010159151.1:0-11027 GCA_963574575.1 Galagoides demidoff | reverse complement strand
AGTGAAACAATGAACTATAACAAAGTCTCAAAACTTTGTAGTGACCTACATATAAAAGCTTTGCCTTAGAATTAAAAATATCCACTTGAAAATGATGCAGCTTAAAAATTGACCTGCCATTCGATCCTACAATTCCATTATTAGGTATATACCCAGAAGATAAAAAATCACATTACAATAAAGATATTTATATCAGAATGTTTATTGCAGCCCAAATATAATTGCCAGGTCATAGAAGAAGCTCAAGTTCCCATCGATCCATGAATGGATCAGTAAACTGTGGTATATGTACACCATGGAATATTATGCAGCCATAAAGAAAGATGGAGACTTTACCTCCTTCATGTTTACATGGATGGAGTTGGAAAATGTTCTTCTTAGCAAAGTATCACAAGAAGGGAAGAAAAAGTGTCCAATGTATACAGCCCTATTATCAAACTAATTTATAGCTTTCATATGAAAGCTATAACCTAATTATAGCTTAAGAAAATGGGGAGGAGGAGGGGAAGGAAGGGGGTAGAAGGGTGGAGGAAGGGTGATTGGAGTGATGGTTTATCTTACAAGGGTACAAGTGAATCTTTCTAAAAGTAGAATACAAACATCTTAACACAGTAATTAAGAAAATGACATAAAGGCTATGTTAACCAGTTTGATGAAAATATTTCAAATTGTATATGAAAACACCACACTGTACCCCATGATTGCATTAATGTACACAGCTATCATTTAATAAAAAAAAAAAAGAATTAGCAAAAAAAAGAAAAAGAAAATGATGCAGTTAATTATAGCTAATTCAACATGTGCTTGCCGGGTGCCAGATAGTGAAGGCTTTTTCCTTCATTCATGAAATGTACTGCCCAGTCAGATATGGGACAAAACTATGTCTTAAAAAAATAAATAGTCTTAAAAAAAATAACTCTTTTGAAAAGGTTGTTTGCAGTATTGGGGGTAGTAAAATGGTCTACAAATTTAATATATAATATAAACCAAAACTGTCGTGTCAACTTCCTTACTGCAATCAAGTCATTGGTTAAAGATCTCTCTTACAGTTTGGAATCCTAAGCTCCATTGTTTCTATTTAGATTAATTTTTTGGCTTAAAAAGTCCTCATATTCAATGATTCTGGCATTGCAGGGTTAAGAGTATGCTGGGACTATCTTTTGATGAAAGTAATTTATTAAGTAGTGAGTCCTAACATTAATATCCTTATTTGTCAGAATAAAGACTGGCTACCTTACTGTAGTCTTTTTCTTTCTCCTAATAATAGATAACTAATAATAAGTCTTACATTTATATTATGCTTTAAAATTCTCAAGATGGTTTCTCATACATTATATTTGAAATTCACAAAAATCATTAAGTGACCCATAATGTTTTACTTTATATTGATCCTTAGGGAAGAAATGGGAAAATAGGTTCCTTGGTTGAAATTCCAGTTCATCTTCAATTTAACTTGAAAAAGAATGGCTTGAATTATATATGTGCATTACAACTTATATAAAGATTATTGGCATAATATATTATAGAATAAAGGCTTTTTTTCTCCTAACTATATAAATGACTAGATATTATTAAATTCCATTCAAATGTCTAAAAACAAAATGTCAAAACATAGAATGGTACTTAGAGTTTGAGTGTGCTAACATGAAGTTGACATTTACATCTTCCTTACTAGGAATTACTTAATCATCTTGAGAAGATTAAAACCCAGAAATTTGAACTCCATTTCCAGTAACACTGAGAGGCACCTGAAATTTCAAACCTTAACAGAGAGACAGGACTTCTCTGCAGAGTAAGGTGGAGGAGGCACAGGCTGAGGACACAGGACTCAGAAAGAGCTTCAGAGACAAGGACCCCTGTGGCCACTGGACAGAAATATCACATTATTTATAGACTATCTCACAAGAGCCACCACCTGCAAAATCCTAAAGAAAGAAAGTTTGATTCAAAAAAAAAAATTCTACCTATCTCTGTTTAATTAAGGTAGAAAGGTACAAACAAAAAGTTTTGAACTTTCAAGAACATGGGTAATATTTTTCCCATGCAACCTTCCTAAAGAATCTAAGGGGAAAACTAGAGGTTGCAAGAGAAACCAGGGAGGAAAAAATAGAAACCAGGTGAAGGATATGTTTTGGGCCTTGGCCCTGCTTCACTGATGGACAAAGACTGAAGTAAATCTGGGAATTATATTTTCAAAATAGAACATAAATGTTAAAACCAGAAAGATGTGGAGAGATTTAATCTGATGAAGAGGGAAGAGGGAAGTGAGAGATAGTATGAATGCACTGATCCCTTATCTTTAATAAGTGAGGCTTACAATACATCACTGAGCACCTAAAAATCAATGCATCAGAGGTGTAATTACATGGGATAGCATGAAGATGAATACTAACCCTGACAAGGTAATCAAAATGTTTAAACAGGAGGAGAAGAGATGGGGAAATGGGGACACAGAGAAGGAATAAGTAAGACAAGACTGAGCTTCCATTTCCACTGAGCTTGCCATATTCCAAGGCAAAAGGATTTACACTTATCCATTAAAAGATTATCGTTATATTGGATCACAAAGTAAAACAGTTGGAAGGAATGAATTAATGCAAAGCTAGATTCAAGCATTAGAAAACAAAGATTTCAAAAACAGTTTAGAAAATTAAAAAGCTTATTTTATTTGAAAAAAGATTATTTTTGGATAAAAAGGAAAAATAGTATATACAAAAAAAATAGTATATACAATAAGAAATGATAAAAGGAAAATGACCACAGATATAATTAAATTAAGCATAAAAACTATTTTGCTTCATTCTATGTAAGTAAACTTGAAACTTGGATGAAATTTATACTTTTTAAAGGAAAACAATGTACCAAAATTAACTCTAATGCATCTAATCCAACCAATTGGAAAATATATAAAATATATAAAAAGCTATACCTTATGGAAAAGCCAGAACTAATTATATGTATAAAAAGCTGTACCCTATGGAAAAGCCATAACTATAATGTTATTATAAAGTATGAAAAAGAAAAACAATTCCCAAATAATTTTGATGCAAGAGCATAAGAGTGACAGTGAGCCTAAAACCTGACAAAAGACCACACACACACAAACAATTTCTCTCCAGACAAATAGAATCCATGAGCACATAAAAAATTAACCTGCTATGTGGGCTCATCTTGAAGCCAGAAGAAGCTCCCAGATGCAGGGAAAGGGTAAGTGAGAAACTCAGGACTCCACACTCCTACCCTGGACTTTTACAGCCCTAACTGTGGAGCACCTCAGCCCTCCTGGGATTTCAGACTAACATGGAGAGCTTCCTGGAGTTTGTGGAGAGGCACAATTCCAGAGAGGGAATTCATGCTTAGTTCGTAGGTTTCTGAGCCCTGAGCAGCTGCAGGAAAGTGCTAGTCTGAGAACTCAGACCCCAGAGGACTGTAGTCCTGCCCTGAGGTCAATGCTGCCACTTCCAAACCAAAGAGAAAGTGGGGAGAAAGGAAGGCTTGGCACTTGTGTGCTCTGAGAACAAATCCCACCACTGCCATTTTGGGCAGCTATAAAATTGGGGTGTAAGCAAACAGTGTACCTCAAAGCTGCCTGCCTTCCCAGTGGCAAGTGTGCAGTGCAGATGTCATTGCCTGGCCCTGAACATTCCACCAGCATCTTGGGAACCACCTGGCCCTGCCTATCACAGTCAATACCTAAATATACTATCAAAGGGCCTGAGGACAAGTCCAGAACCAGAGGGACCACCCCACTCAGTCCACCATCATTGCACCTGAAAATTTCTCCTGAGGTCTCAGGTTGAGCCAACCATATCGACCAATACTGCCACAGCTAGCACAACCCACCCACACACGTTCCCCCAGCAATGGACTAGGAGACTGGTTCACCCAACCCACTGCAGCAACTACCAACACCAGCATGAACCACTTAGTTCCAATAGGTTTCTACACCACTGTTATTGCCATGGTTTATATCACATCTACTCCCCAGGGTCCAAGAACCCATCTACATGCCCAGCCCACTGCTGCTACTACCACCACTGGCATCTGAGCAAGTCACCTAGAGGATGCAAAATCAGGCTCCTGGCCCTGCTAATACTGGAGTTAGCACATCCTGCTCTGGAGTCCAAGAAGTGGCATCCTCACCTACCACTGGAGCTGGCCCACCTGACATCATAGTCTATAGCAAAAATTTATAACAACTTCCACTAATAGCTGCCACTGAGGAAGTCACAGGTACTACTCAGAGACTATATTACTGCATCCACTGGAAATCAAAGCCAAAGTGGCCTTCCCAATCAACAACACATATATATCTTCAGGAAAAAAGTCCTTTCCCACAAAAAGCAAATTGAAAAAATTGGAAGAAACTGGTTATTATACCAAATGCACAGATAACAACTTAAGGACACAATAAACATGAAAAAATCAAAGAAATATGATAGCTCCAAAGGAACGCAATAATTCTCCAGCAACAGATCCTAATCAAAAAGAAATTCACAAAATCCCAGTTAAAAATCCAAAATACAGAATTTAAAGAAACTCACTGAGACACAAGAGAATTTTGAAAAAAAAAAAATACAGGGAAATCTGAAAAAAAAAAAAAACAATTAGGATGTGAATGAGAAATTTACCAAAGAGATAGGTGATTAATAACCAAACAGAAATTCCAGAACTGAAGACTTCATTGAATGGAATACAAAATATATTAGAAAAGTTCAATAGTAGAGTAGATTAAGCAGAAGAAATAATCTCAGAACATAAAGACAGATCTTTTTAAAAATAATCCAGTCAGACAATAATAAAGAAAAAAGGAAGGAAAAGAATGAAAAAGGCTTCATGGCTTTTGGGACAACACAAAGTGACCAAATATTCAAATTATCGGTACTCTCAAGAGTATTCCAAGAGAGAACACAAAGGTAAGAAAATCTACTTAATGAAATAATAGGTGAAAATTCCCCAGATCTAGCAAGATACTTAGACATCCAAGTAAAGGGGGCTCAATGATCCCTAAACAGATATAATGCAAGGTCTTCTCCATGGCACATTATAATCACATTGTCTAAAGTCAAAGACAAGAAAAAATTCTAAACACAACTAGGTAAAAATGCCCAGTCACTTATAAAGGAACTCCCATAGGGCTGACAATGGATTTCTCAGCAGAAATCTTACAAGCAGATGGGGAATGGGATGACATATTCAAAGTGCTGAAAAAAAAATCTGTCATCCAAGGATACTATATCCAGAAAACTTATCTTTCATAAATGAAGAAAAAATGAAGTTTTTCCCAGGGTTTCCAACACAAACACTGAGAAAATGCAACACAACTAGAATGGTCCCACAAGAAAATTCAAGAGAACCCTAAACCTGGCAGTGGAACATTTGCCATCATGAAAACCCATGAAAGTATAAAACTCATAGTAAACCAAATATCCAAGTGTGAGAGAGAAAAGACTCAAATGGTACTCCTACAGAAAACCACCCAAACAAAATGATAAGCAATAAAAAAAGAAAGGAACAAAGAATATACAAAACAACCAGAAAACAATTAATAATAATATAGCAACAAAGAATTTAAATTCTTCACAGAAAAGATATAATCTGGCTAAATAGATAAAGAAACATGGTCCAACTATATGCTGCCTATAAGAAATGCTCTTAATTTTTTTTTTTTGTTTGTTTGTTTGTTTAGCAGGCCTGGGCTGGATTCGAACCCACCAGCCCTGGTGCATGTGTCTGGCATCCAACCTACTGGGGAGCTACGGGCATCACCAAGAAATGCTCTTTATCTGTAAAGACACATATCTACTCAGAGTAAAGGAATGACAGAAAAGAAATTCCAGACAGGTCACAATATAATGATAAATATAATTATAAAAGAATCAAATAGCAAGAAGAAATAGCAAATGCATCCAACACTGGAAAACCCAAATTCATAAAACAAATATTACTAGACCTAAAGAGAGAGATGAACTCCAATACTACCAAGTTGGGGAGACTTCAACACCCATTTCTTATCAGTAGACAGATTATCCAGACAAAAAATTAACAAATAATCATTAGATATAAACTGAAGTTTAGACAAAATAGACATCACAGACATTTATAGAACATTTTATTCAACAACCACAGAATAGACTTCTTTTCAATAGCACATGAAACATTCTTCAGAATTCACCATATGTCAGGCCACAAAACAAGTCTCATCAAATTCTTAAATATCACAACATATCAAGTATCTCTTCAGGCCACACAAGACTAAAATCAAAAGTAAACACCAAGAAGAATTTTACAAACTATGGAAATTAAACAACATGCTTCTGAATGACCACTGGGTCAATAAAGAAAGTAAGATAAAAATAATTTTCAAAAAAATTAAAAATAGAAACAAAGCATACCAAAACCAAATTGATACCAGAAAAGTAATGATATGAGGAATGTTTATAGAAAGATTAGCATAAGAAAAGAAATAATAAAGATCAGAGACTATTTTGAACAACTATATGCTGACAAACTAGAAAATCTACAGGAAACGGATAAATTTCTGGAAACATACAATCTACAAAGTTTGAGTCAGGAAGAAATACAAAATAACAGATCAAAAGGTCTCCCAACAGAGAAGAGCCCAGGACTGAATTGAATCACAGCCAAATTTTA
This sequence comes from Galagoides demidoff, assembly GCA_963574575.1. Taxonomy (NCBI): domain Eukaryota; kingdom Metazoa; phylum Chordata; class Mammalia; order Primates; family Galagidae; genus Galagoides; species Galagoides demidoff. Next base: position 4,373 of record CAUYQV010159151.1, on the reverse strand, counting down.
CCAGAAGTATAAAGGATGCCAATCCTCCTGAAACTATTCCAAAAAAACAGGAAAAACTCTCCCTGATTTGTTCTACAAGGCTGGCATTACTTTGATAACCAAAATCAGATAAGGACACAACACAAAAGGAAGCCTACAGGCTGATATCCTTGATAAACATAGATACAAAAATCCTCAACAAAATATTAGCAACCCAAATCCAATAGCACACTAAAAAGATAATACCCCAGAACCAAATAGGATCCACACCAGTGATGGGAGGAGGGTTCTACATAAGCCAGTCAAAATATATGAATATCACATCAGCAGAATGAAAGGCAAAAGCCAGCTGCTCATCTCAATAGATGCAGAAAAACATTTCATGAAATTCAACATCTCTTGATGATAAAACTTTTAAACTAAGAATAAAAAAAAAGATAAATATTAAAGGCCATTTATGACAGATCCACAGATAATATCATATTGAGTGGGGAAAAGCCAAAAGCCTTTTCTATAAGATTAAAATAAGCAAGGATGCCTGCCTGTTCTCACCATTCTTATTCAACATAGTGCTGAAAATCATAGCCAGAGCAATCAGGCATCAAACTTGGAAAAGAGAGTGTCTAATTGGCCCTCTATGCTGCTTTGAAGTTATACCTAAGAAAACCAAATGACTGTACCAAAAATATACCAGATTTGATAAATAAATTTAGTAAAGTTATAGGCTACAAAATCAACATACAAAAATCAGTGGTGTTTCTATATACCATTGACTATCTACCTAAGAAAAAAAATCAAGAAGCCAATCCCATTTATGTTAGTTACCAACACAATAAAAATAAAATAAGAATAAATTTAACTAAAGAAGTAAAATGATTTCTACAAGAAAAATTACTACTAAGGAATTCTGCTAATCATACATCAAATCACAACATACCAATTCAAAGTGTCTGCTAAGCAAATTGAGGGCCTACAGGTATGACCTGACCTTTGCCTTACATGGTCCTAGATCCTGCTGATAATTTAATAACTTATTGTCACAAAGAGTCTGTTTTGTCAGTCTTTTGATCTCCATTTTAGCATTAATGTTCATCATTTGTTGTGTCTAAACTGTAAAAGAAAGAGGTTATAATGAGGCATGTCTGAACCTTCATAGCCAGTTACTCAATTTTAAGGTTTTTTGGTGGTCCCCTTGATGAAGAAGGGGTTCATGTAGTCAATACAGGGGTGTTAGAGAGAGAGCTTAGGACTTTATTTTCAGTTTACATGACCTAGAGAAAAAAATGACATCTACATTATATTGAGTTTTCCTATCTTCTCTATCACAAAGGATTGAATTTTCAGTGAGATGTATGTAACATGGAAGTCTTATTCAGTACCAAGTTTGCTAATGATTAACAAAAGATATAAGACAGAAGTAGTAGTAGAAACACATGACATGTTGATTTCTGGAATATCCCAAATCCATGAGGCATAAATGTGCCCTTCATTATCCCTAACTGGAATGAATTTGTCATTAATTGTGGGACAATTAAACAAAAGATTACATGATATCCTGTTAAAGCATGGTTTGATAGGAAATCAGCACAAGGCATCTCTGCAGTCATTAAATTCTATCACTCTCGTTCATCCTGCAGTCATTAAATTTCATCAGTATTGTCCAAAGGGAGGCAGTTGAAGTCAAAGCCAGGAGTAAAGAACAGATTCGTATGTCTGCTATTCATCTTTAGTTCCCACAATCCACAATCTACAAAATCTCTTCCTCATATACACTACTGGGTGCTGACTTGCTTATTATTTCGGTGAGAAAATAGCAACCGGCAGAAGGAAAGTCTCTTGTCTTCCCACCACACCCACTACCAGGCATCCTCAAACTACAGCCCGCAGGCCACATACTGACAAGTGTTTTTGCCACTGCTGCCTGTCCTGCTTAGCAGCCGACTAGTCCTGGAGCCGGCAGTCGGGCCCTCCAACGGTCTGAGGGACAGTGAACTGGCCCCCTGTTTAAAAAGTTGGAGTACCCCCTGTACTTCTGTTTCTTATACTGTCCTTATCTGGAATTGGCATGAGATTGAACTTATGAAATTAAATTTAAAGGCCATAAAATAAATTTGGAAGTATTCCCTCCACTTCTAGTCTCTGAGAAAGTTTTATAGATTGGAATTATCTCTTCCACGAAAACTTTTACACTTAAAGTTGACTGGGCATGTTGCTTTCTTATAGAAAATTTTAAATCTGCTGATACAAATGCTTTAATGGTTTTAAAACTATTTAATTGTTTTATTTTCTTGAGTGATTTTGGTAAGTTATATTTTTCTAGAAATTTATCCTTCATTAATAATAATAACCTTTATTAAAGGTTTCAAGTGTATTGGAATAAAATTGCTAATTGCATTCACAGATTTTTAGTCTTTCATATATCTTTAATCTTTTAGTCTCGTTTCCATTCCTGTTTATTTATTTCTTCTCTTGCACACTCCTTTTTTTTTTTTATTAGTCTAGCCAGAGCAATGTCTCTTTTATTAGTCTTCAAAAACCCAACTTATATTTTTCATATTTATCTCTATTTTATCTTTGATTTCTTTTCTGATTTTTGTTACTTTATTTCTTTGGAAATATTCCACTTTTCTTTTCTCAGTTTATGAGGGTGAACACTCATAAAGAAATAGCAATATGGGGCAGCACCTGTGGCTCAAAGGAGTGGGGCGCTGGCCTATGCCAGAGCTAGTGGGTTCAAACCCAGCCCTGGCCAAAAACTCCACAAAAAAAAAAAAATAGAAAGAAAAGAAAAGAAATAGCAATATGATTTCTAAAATTTAACTTATAACTTCAAAGTTACTTCAAAAATCACAAATAGTCACCATGTTTCAAGTCTTTATACCTAGAGCAAATATACTCAGTACAATCATGACTGTGTCTTAATTAATAAGAAAATTTTTTATTTATTTAGATTACAACAAATTTTCATAAAATAATTCCTCATTGCAAATGCTTCCCTCTGATACCTGCTTCAGGATGCAGGAAAGAAGTTGGCATCCATGTGTGCAGGGTGATGTCATGAAGAGCTTGGGTAGGGATGCTAGTCCTGGCTCTACCACTCATCAGCTATATGACCTGGGGAAAGTTGCTTGAACTCTTAATTTTCACAACGAAATTTTGGAAAATGTGATTAATAATGAATGCACATCAGTTAAAAAACAACTGGAATGGCATTTATGAAGAGCTTAATACAATGCCTGGCACTTACCAATACCCGTACACATGTAATTTATATTTATTTTCAGATATACAAGGTCAGACAATTAAGTTCTTGAACTCATCCTAAAATAACTGCTACATACCTCATTGCTGAATATCACCACAGTCACTCACCTTTGAAGTACTTTCTTTGGCCATATAACAATCATAGTGATATTCAGCAATGAGGGATGTAGCACTTTGTCCAGGATGAGTTCAAGAACTTAATTGTCAGACCTCTTACAATGACAGCTCTGATGGATATTCTAGAATAAGAGTTCAAAATTGCTTTGAAGAGTGGACTAGGTACTAACTCTTATAGCTTCTCAAGCAGCAAACTTAAATGGTGACCATAAGGTATATAGCACTTTTGCTGGGATGGTTGTGAACTTAATTGTCTGACCTTCATATAACATCTCAGTACTGGCATTTCATTTGTTCACGTGTTCATTCTCATGAAATGTAATCACGACTAGAACTATTAGATACAACCATAGTAAAATAAAACTCAAGCAATTTGTAGCAAATGTAGAAGCAAATTAAGCTCTGAGTTTCTCTAGTAACTGAGTGCTTCCCACAATGTGATGTGCATTGGACCACCTGGAGTTTTCCTAAATGCAGGTTCTGATTCAGTGGGACTGGATGGAATCTGACATATAAATGTCTAACAAGCTCCCACCTGATATTAATATCCCTGATATTTGGACCGCAATTTGAGTAGCAAGGCTCTAAAAAACTAGCTAACAGTTGAAATTAAAATATTACCGCGGTGTGTACATTTCAATTGAAAATATAAAAGTATTAATTCAGGTAAAAAGTGTAGACAAAACTTGAGCCAAACAATATGTTACTGCAGGGGTGTTTACAAAAATCTTCTAAAAATTTGGTTACAAATATAGTTAGATAATAGATTTCTACTATAGTCTATTAGTCTTTTAACATAGTCATAGTCTCAACTCACACTTCATGCTGTAGTGGCCACTCTTCTTGAGCCAAGAAGACATGAAGGGACCCCTGAGGCCAGGGTAGACTCCCACCTCATGAAACAGACCACCTGCTGGGAGACTTTTCAGGCAGGGATTTTCTGAGCACTGGCTGACTGACTACACTCCTGGGACTCCCTGGGTGCTTGCGGGCGCCCCTCTCCACATCCTGCT